>JAGDQP010018589.1:0-36300 GCA_022664845.1 Lepisma saccharinum | reverse complement strand
TTTTATTAGCCTTAAACTATCTTGTAGAACATTTTCGTAAAATATGACATTTTTCTAAACACTTTATGCAGTATTAAGAGTAAATAGACCACGCACAGTCTTGTAATTACACTATTTGGATGAATTGAAATTCAGAGCCATGCCCTGATGAGAATCTCTTCGTAGGCTAATTGACGTACAGTTAATTTTGTAAGAGCATATATTGGTGTTCTATGCCGTTGCTCTATAAACCAAATCCTTAAAGTAGTAGATTACGCTTGAGCACCGTTCCGCGTACTCCTCTAAAATCACCGAAGCTTGTCAAGTGATTGAAGCCCGTCGAAGCAGCGTTGTTTAAAACTTTATTTAAATTAAGCAGATTCCTATACCTCTATGATATACATTTGAAATGAACTAACATTGAGTGCCACCGGCATTTTGTAAAGTAAAATATTATTTAAACGAAATATTTTCCTTTGATAGTAATTTTGCCAGACATGTTTTTGGTAAAAAATGGGGGGACCAGTTGAAACTTTCAACACTTGTACACTGGTATGTTCAGAGCACGAAATTACGTGATAGACATTCCAAAAGGGTAGCTATCCAAGATGGCGCCAACGCTATTTACTAAAATCAACATATCTCGGCCATGAGTTATCCGATTACGATCATTCTTTTTTAAATGAAAGATATTTTCATTGGCTACATTTATGTTTATTAGCAATATTTTCGTAACTCTAATAGTTTTTCAGTTAAATGTAAAATTTTCATTTTAGCATAAAATATTTTCTTATTTGATATTTAACTTTGAAACGACTGGTTCTAGATAAACCTATGTCCTTACACAAACTATAGCGTGTGACCTCAGCTTTAATTATAAAAAAGGATCAATTAAATTCGGCAAGCATAACCAGAGATATGGACAATTGTTTAAACATTTCTTCGGTACGAGTTAGCATTACGAAGGCACTAATGCGTGTAAAAGCTGCATGATGATTTGGTATGAAAGAGGGGCACCAGATAAAACTTCCAGTACTTGTACACTGGCACGCATAGAGCACGAAAATACGTGATAGTCATTCCAAGAATGTAGCTATCCAAGATGGAGGCCATCCAAAATGGTGGCTATCGCCAATTTTCCATAATATATCCGCATCGCATATGTCGTACGATTTCGATGGTTCCTTTTTAAAATTAAATATATTTTTTTGAGTTCAATGAGCAAAATTTTCATAAATCTAATATTTTTTCAGTTAAATATAAAAATGTGAATTTTAACCGAGATCATTTTTATTAAATTTTTGACTGAGGCAGATTTTAGGTTTGGGGGAAATTTCTTTTCAAAAAAGGAGGAAAAACAAAATTTTATGCATAATATTTTCTTATTTAAATTTGCATAATATTTTCTAAAAAATGTAAGAAAACTACTATTTTTATATAAATAAATGCTTTTACAAAAGACACTGTTTTTATTTGAGGAAAAGAGCATTAATACGCTAATTAATAATCTGAACCAGAGCAATTACTGTGTATTTCTGTAACAACTGCAACGCAGAATGGCAAGTACAACAGTTTCTGGTGCAAATGCTCTGGCGATCAAATTTATGCATAGCTTTCCTTTGCTGTCCTTTCTCCATTCATACTCTTCAGCCTCTGGTATACTTAAGAGTTTTTCCCAAGTCTTCGTATCTAAATCCCTATCTGGAAATTTGAGCGTTCCAATGTATCCTTGCATGGTGGTAGTTAGCAGCAATCGACTTCACCCGCCTTTGGATGTAAATAATTTCATCGCACTCATTGGCAGTTTCAATTTATATTTTCTTGGAATACATGTCACACGTAAATTTCCAAGTGTCTTGAATAACTCATCTGGAACAGTTCACTCTATTCTTATGCTTCTAAATGTTGTGACATTATTTTGTGATGTTCCAGTAAACCTTTTAATATTTCTTTGTCCTGCAAATGCATTTACACAGTCATAGCCTGACCTGAATGGAATCTTATTACAGCTGGTGCCACTTCTTAATAAATTTCTGAGTCACTTTGGCCAATAAAATGTACTTTCAGTCTCTAACGCCCATCACAATGCATTTACTTGCTTTAACCTGTTCGTATAGTACAACAGAAAATCAAACTTTTTATTAGTAGTGAATTCTAAGGTCCATATTATCGGATATTATTGCCCTTTTCCTCAAATAAAAGAATATATTAGTAGCGTCGTTTCTTGAATTTAATTTTAAGACATTTAAGCAACTTGCGGTCAGACAGGATGGATGAGATGAATTGGTGGAATAAAGAAACTGGGAGGAAACGGGAGAAGCCTGAGAAAAGCCACGCATACGGTGTTAATCCACCAGCAAGTCCATATAGCAGGAGCAGGGGTCGAACCGACCACCTCTACCATCAGAGGTGAGCGCTAAACCATTAAACTACCGCGGCTCAGCAGTATTTTGAAAGCAAATATTTATCTAAAAAATGTCGTTTCCTGATAAGACCTTAAATAAGAAAATAATAAACATTTTTTGTTATTTTTTAATTTCATTTAATAAAAGAAAACTAAATATACTTAAGTAAATATTAAATAAAACAATTTAGGTTAAAATTTAACAAAAACATCTGTATTATATTTATGAAAACATTTCTCTTAATAAAAATTGAAGGCAAAGGAATGAACTTTCATTTAAAAAAAGGAACCATCGAAATCTCGTAACATTGAGAATTGACGATAGCCAAAATTTTGGATGGCCGCCATTTTGAATAACTACCGTTTTGTGGTGTCTATTACCCATATTCGTATTCTTCATAGACAAGTGTTCCAGAACTGAAAGTTTCATTTGTTCCCTGCATTTTATACCAAATCATCATGTAACTTCTACACGCGTTAGTGCCTCCGCAATGCTAACTCGTACCGAAGAAATTTTCAAACAATTGTCCATATTTCTGGTTATACTTGTCGGATTTAATTGTTTTTTTTTTTAAATTAAAGCCTAGGTTACACGCTATATATTGTGTAAGGACATAGGTTTATCTAAAACCAATAGTTTCAAAGTTAAATATTAAATAAGAAAATATTTTCGGCTAAAATGAAAGTTTTTTACATTTAACTGAAAAAGTATTAGATTTACGAAAATATTGCTAATAAAGATAAATATAGCCAATGAAACTATCTTTCATTTAAAAAAGGAATGATCGAAATCGGATGACTCGTGGCCGAGATATGTTGATTTTAGTACATAGCGTGGGCCGCCATTTTGAATGGAAGCCATCTTGGATAGCTACCCTTTTGGAATGCCTATCACGTATTTTCGTTCTCTATACATGCCAGTGTACAAGTGCTGAAAGTTTCATTTGGTTCCCCCATTTTATACCAAATCTTCATTTTTTGGCTTCAGGCATAAGGACTATGTTACTTTACTATATTTTGATAAAATATTTGAAATTAATTATGAAAGAATGCCAAAAGAATATTTTGAAACCAAATGATATTCAAATAAAACATTATCCTATGATATTTAACCAGCGGCGCAACAAATATTATTGTAGCCCAGGAAATAAAGACAAAAAAATAGGCAAATGTCGGGAAAAATTAACAGAAAGCTGATTTTTGTTCAATTGTTATATCATTACTAGAGATGCATTTTCCCAAAAGTCAATATTTACACTTTTTAGGGTGTAGCTTGTTTTAAACTCACAATATCAAAAACCTGTTCGAAATAAAAGTTGTTGCTTGTTTCATAAGCTTTAAAATGATGTATATATCAATATGGTAGAACCATTACTGTGTTAGCTATTGAGGCAGCAATGACGCGCAACTGCGCTCGAGCAATGCTTTTCCTTCTGTGTGTGCCCTATCCACATTAGGCAGTTGTGAGCTGTCGACGATTATGACAATATATCTTTGCTGTGTAGTGGCAAGTAAAATAAGTGATGAATTGGTAGTGTATTTTTGACGGATTTTTCATGTGATATATTACGTACGCAGTTCGCATTCCAGCTTGCAACAAGGTTGTCCGTCACTTGCGTCGAGCTTGTTAAGCTTGATATTGTGTTAAACGCAAGAACCATGCATGAAATAAATTTTTGAAAAACAAGTGGTTTGGTTGTTATAACGAAGGTAATTCAAGCTTGTTGGAATCAGCAACTATGCGAGGAATCTTGTCAGACTTAAATTATTATTTTTTTGTTGCACTTTCACTCTTTTCTGCTTATGTGTTTTGGCATACTGTTAAGATAATTCCACTCTGTTGGATTCTTTCATGGTATCTTGTACATCGTCAGTTACTTTGTGTGAAGTTTGCTTCTGTTATTTACTGATCCAAGTTCTTCGGTCTCTTGTATGATATTAGTGGTTGTGCTGGTGGCATACGCACCCACGAGCTCTGATGCTTTGTTCAGCTCAACCAAATTTTCTAGTGGCTTGGTGTACTGAACCAAATTCAAGTCAGGCTTCTGCAGTCTCATTAAAGGTCTGATATCTCGTATTCCTTTCCTGACTTATAATGCTGGGGAAACTGCCGCTTGTATAGCAAATTGAACAGTATTCTGAAGCATTCTTCCACGTCACCTGTCGAGCTATAGTTTGGCCAAGAGAGACCAGCTTGGCCCCTGAGGGGTTGCTTGGATATAGCGAAGGAGTCGACCCCCCTATTTCGCTTCACTGTTTCCTTGTTGTCCAACCTCCATGTTCTGCATGTAGTCCAAGGTGTCGTTCAGCCCAGGCAGGTCCATGGAGAGCTTTGCTTCAAGTGTGTCCAAATTGTACTAAAAGTACAGAATTTACAAGATCACTTGATAAACAAGGTTTGGTTTGTACTTAGAAGTAAAATTATATAGAACCACCGTTTGCAGTACCACCAATGGTATGAAGAATTCTACATTTTGTAAATTTGTTTCAGGATAACTGTACCCACAACTATTTCGAGCAACTGTGCTGTGCCCTGACTTCTGATATCTCTTACAGTCTCGGTGACAAACGAAATTCAATTTGACCGTAAATGTTTGTCAGAATTATATATCTTGTAAAATATTGTAGGAATATGTCTCAATGCTAATTTTATTCACATATTTCTCTTGAAAATGATTCGTGTAGTAAGTCTCAGTGGCTGTTTCCTCTCAAAGAGCGAATTAACACGTCTGCCGTACGTAATTGTCGATACCTTTTAGTGATTCATTTAGATGCATATTTTTGTTATGAAAATTAATATTTTATGAATAGTGTCATTCTCCATTGAAGGATAAATAATATTTGTTAATTTTAGTCTAACTTGATATAACTTAAACATGTAATATTCCTGATTGTCAGAAATAGTTTATAATGAAAATAAATATGGACGTTACGCACTTATTTTGATTGTTATTGTAATATCATTTTTGTTAGTTGATTTTTGTAGCTGTTGGATATTCAAGAGCTGAAAGGGAAAATATACAGAATGGTTATTCTGCCGGTGATACTTTAAGGCTGCAAAAGTTGAAGTATGACCCTAGCAGATGAACATATATTACGAGTGTTTGAAAATAAGGTTTTGAGAATGATATAAGGACCGAAAGGAGACGAAATGACTGTAGAATGGAGGAGAGTACATAATAAAGAATTCTCGGACAGTAGCCCCTACGACTCACCCCACGTAAGAATAATGAAATCGCAACGACTTTCGTGGGCAGGCCATGTAGCTCGGATAGGGTTGAAACCATCGTGGTTGGCAAACCGGAGAGAAAGACACCGTTAGGAAGACCGAGACAACTTTGCTATAATAATATGAGAAGGTATCTTCGAGAAGTAGGTGTTTGTGATGAAAACTAACTTGATGTTGCTCATAATAGAATACTATGACTAAGTTACTCCTGCGATAACCAAGGAGTTCCGTAAGTCATAGAGTTATTTAATGGACATTTCACGACATACCGTTTGCATTCTGTTAAGAAATGAAGTGTTGTCTAACATGTAGTAACCGTTTGAGACATTTTTTAACGCTCGAGTGTTACCGTTGGTACTTTCCACACCAATTGTTATGCTTATTTACACAGATGACCTTTTCTGCTGGTGTCTTTTTCCGTACAGTCGACTCGTCTGTTGCAAAAGACATTGATTTAGCTTATGTTGGCTTAGGAAGAGAAGAACAGTGTTACTGAATTGTAGTTAAGGGACAAAAATGAAAGTGCTGTTGAATCTTCTGACAAGGAGTGTGTAGTGGGTTCAGAAGGATTTTCTTAAATCTCATCAGGTTCTCCTCCAGTTCACTAATTTCTGAAACATAAACGTCTTGCATAAGTTTTTATTATTGGCTCAATCACCAGTTGTTAAAGGAACGTACAATTATTTTCTACAGGTTAATACAGACAATTGTTTCATCAATAAAAAATATATTAATTTATTTTATGAGAGACAATTGGGTACTATCCACTATAATAACTTAATCTGCACTAAACACTCTTTCACAAATATTGAATAAAGACATTAGTAAACTATACGCTACAGGAACCCGGGAAACCTACGCCTACACGTACAACAAACTCAAATCAGACCTGTCCACGAAGTAAAATACCTAGGCCTAACCTACGAATATCACCTTACCTGGAATCTACATCTGAAAGCACTCATTAAAAAAGCATACAACCGCCTAAACCTGCTAAAACGAATCACATGAGCCTCCTGGGGAATAAACCCAACTGCCGTACTAAACACATAGAAAGCTTTTCTCCGCCCAGTTCTAACCTATGGCCACGTAGCTTGGATTCCAGCACAAGCACAATTTTACAACAAACTAAAAGTCCTAGAAAGACATGCGTTTCGCACAGCATACCGCATCAAACTTCCAAGTTCGGTTGCTGAGCTGTACGAACGAGTCGCCATGCCTAACATGCTGTACCATCTGGAGAAATTAAGAATACGATTTATAACCAACAGATATGAAACCTACCACCCACTCCTTCTCGATTGTATGCATCAAGACGCAACCTACAAAACACCAACCACAGCTTTTGTATCTCGCCCACTAGGCCTACTTTTCAGTCTATATCTCTTCACTCTCCCAGACAACCAGCCAGGAATACCATACCTTACTGCTTTCATCGATCCGCAACCACCAGAGTATATCATACCATCACACACATAGAACCACTTAAGAGCTAACTATACGCTACGCCGTAGAAACACCTTAATCGGTTCGAACTACTCATTTATTTACCTGGTAAACCACGCATGCGCGAAGGGTGGAAAAACCCAGGTAAAGTCTGTAATAAACTTATCTGTTATGCATCCATTTTAGCAAGTGTTGTTATTACATGAAAGCCGATCGCTCACACACGCATACAGCGCATAGCGCTCGTGGGCGTGTCTGGAGAAGCTGCTCACCACCATTGAATTCCTGGAACGATTCCTGCTAAGAACAATTAATTACACAGAAGAAGGTCCTGTTAGAGTGCCTGAAAAAGAACTGTGAAAGCTGAATTAGTAACACTGAGAATAAGACGTCATTGTACATTTGAAGGGTAATCAGCTATTGCCTGTAGTCTAAATGGTGCGTCAGTTTTTTTACATATTTACATAATCACACACACACACACACACACACACACACACACATATATATATATATATATATATATATATATATATATATATATATATAATAAATTACAGCCATATTCAATCCACTAGTGGATCAGGCCTCTCCCCGAAGGGAGGAGTTGGTCTACTGCTCCTACGCTGAGCAGACGCGTTGCGATATATAGCCCTATATATTGGCTATTTCTACCCATGGAGGTTATGGTTGTAATTGAGTTTGTTTAAAATTATTTGAGTGGGTTTAATACGTTTAGTGGTCTTTTGTGTTTCATATGAAAGCCTGTGCTGTATGTTCCAAGTTGGGAAATCAGGTTATTTTGTGAATGGTCTTTGGTGGAGTAGAATTGTTGAGTTGTGTTTGTGATACTCTGATATATTGCTTCTATGTTGAACCTTCTCTGCAGCGGAATGAGTCTTGTGTACCTGGGCATTTAGTGATTATTTTAATTACTCTGTTTTGAAATGTTAGTAGCTTCTTTATATGTGCTTGTGCAGCGTATCCCCATGTTGGTGCTGCGTATAAAAGAATCGGTTTAGAGCATTTTGTATAGTCTTGCATTTGTCTTTAGGTTTAGCTGATTGCTAGTTAATGAGCTTTTGAGCTCTTAACTATTACCAACGAGGCAGAACATTTGTTAGCTTGTTTGGACTGTAAACAGGAGGTCTTGGATCGATTCGGGGTGCCGAGCATCCTGACAGATAGTTTTCCTGCTTTCCCCTGTCACACTATGCAAGTTTACGGATGATACCGTGAATAAATACAATGGATCAACATTCTCGGACGAACATTTATCTTATTTGAAAAAGAAATAATAGGCGAATTATTTTTTTATATTTCCTCTCTTTTTATGTTTGAATCGGGTTGCCCTGGTTCAGGCGGTAGTGCGTCTGACTATACGAAGGGGACGCCTCGGGTTCAAATGCCCACCAAGACGCCGTTGATTTTTTTCACCCATATCTGGGGGTTTTAGGTGTATCAAATTGACTTCCAGAGCGTATTTGGTACTCCTGGGCGCCTGGGGAGGTTAAGGCGGTCGAACGTGGAACTAACCATCCTAACTCACTTAGAGCTGTTGATTGAGAATATGTGGAACATTACCTCCACATCCCCTATACGCCGTTCACGACACGTCATCATCGCACAAGGGATAACTTTACCTTCTTTTAAAATGTATGAAACTTCATTTAAAACTCATTGTTTTTAAGTATCGGAGTATAAACTCATGTAAAAATGTACCAGGAATTAGCAACGGAAAGTTGTTTGAAATGTTTCTTTTATTTTATTCAAATAATTCTGTGGATGCATTCAAGACCTGAAAAGTGAAATTAAAATAAGACTTCTCCCTCAAAATACGTTACAGGAAACCTGCTATTTTCTAAAGAAAAAGGTGACCAGAAACAATCTTTTGTTGTCCAAAACTGTTTCTGTTAAATTTCCCTCAAGAGACAACGCTTTCTCCGATCTTTTAACCTGTTTCCCCCGAAACTTCAGAAACGTTACTTATCGGGTTCTTGGATATGCACTCAGAATTGCAGCTTACTTTTATCCTGAGCTGCTGAAATCAAATTTGCGATAAACAAGTCCATAACCCTTCTCTCTCTATTCCATGCGCTTCATCAAGAATGTGTCAATTTCGAAGAACTCTCGCTTGACTGACAGATTCAATCAGTGACAATGTGTTAGGTCAGTTTTCTGTTTATTGTATTTCACCAAACTCACATACCAGTATCCAAAGTTTCGCGTATCAGTACATCATAGTTTGAGAACTCCTAATTTAGTGCAGTAGTGTCTAAAAGATGATGAGTGACCAATTCGCGCTGAGATGAATTAAGATTTACGTGTCAAGATACGAAGTCCTTAAATTAGGCCTAAGCTAATTTTCTAAGGTTTTAAAAATATTTTATCGGATTCGGATGAATGCGATAAATCATGCAACACTGATATTCGTGTGGCTGCTTGTGATGAAAGTTATAATTAATTTTTATTCTAATGTTAGATGAATGTTCGAAAAATATATTTTTATTTGAGAAATAATGAATTTTTCAAATGATTCAATCTTATTTATCGTTTCCATGGGTGCCTTTTCAGGACAGTAAATTGCTTTATCTAGTGGCCCTACAATGATATTAAGACGGGACGACGCACGGTACATGTAACAGGGGTTGCTCCGGGTTTCCAATTAGCTTAATTCAGCACTGGACAACCCTGTTAAGAATTATAAACAAAGACACTTTGGGGAAACTGCCGCAACGTAAGAAAAGCTCAGTTTCCGAAGTCCCACCCCTGTCACGCCCGCGCAGGACTCCTTGAAAAGAGCAGAACTTCCTTCTCAAGTCCTTCAACAATTTTTTTTTAGTACTGTAGAAAGCAAGATTTTTTTTCAAATAAAAATTACCTGCAAGGGCCCTCAACTCATGTGGAAACACTTCCGGTACGAATAGCCCACTCTCGCGTAGCTTGAACTATAAGTAACAGCGAGAAGCGCTCAATCTGGCAGCTGCAGTTTGGTCTTGTGATTGGGACATCGGGAAGCTGATCCAAAGGTTCCTAGTTCGAACCCTGGCGTCGGCTTTTTCCATTTTAAAAAAGAAAATTAAAGTTTGTTCGTTTTTATGTAAATACACAAAAGGAAATTTAATAAAAGTTGTGATTTATAATTTTAAAAGATGCCACTAAAAACTAGGATGTTATATACGCACCAGATCAGGTTGCACACCGACTGATAGCGAGGTGTCTAAGAGGGGAGGGTGCGTCCGAAAAGAGCTGGGCAGCATTAGTCGCGGACGGGGAAATGAAGCCCTCGGTTAGCGGCTTGCATACGCTAAAGTGCTGTTAACTCAGAGTGCTGGGCCGTACTTTAATTGTTTCCATATGGGCTTTCCGTAGAGACGGAGTCCTGCACGTAGTTCTGAACAGAACTTCTTGCCTGCCGAAAAGCATCCACCTCGCAACTGTCAGCTTGGTCTGGTGGTCTACGTGCTGGAAAGCTGATCGAAAAGTACCGGGTTCGAACTCTATCTGCGTCACTTTTACATTTTTTTAAATACAAAGTTATATTTTTCCTTTTTCTTTTTGTATTTCGCATTAGGAAATTTAATATAAGTAGTGACCAAGGGCACTTGGAGGTTAGGGAAGGTCTGGTTCGGTGTTTTTCTTTCTTGCACACGGAACTTGCACAGAGACAGTGTTTCCTCGCGCGCTCGCCCTAGACACAATACACATAAGCAGAAACTAAATTTATTAATCAACTCGTTCACTAAGAGGGGCCCCGCGAAACACTCTTTCCCGGGACCCGCATATCCTAGGGGTACTACTGACTACAGTACAATAACCAATGTAACAAAAGCCTAAGTTTACTTTCATTGCCATCCAGACTTCGGAATCCTCTGGTTCCGTGGGTGTTTGCGGGTACAGCTCATATGCCACTACGTTAGACTTCGGGGTTTTCATAATTTTGTAGATGTAACTAAAAACTAAACTGAAAACTTTTTATTATTTGTGCAGATGTCCAGTAGATGGCAGTAAATCCTTGTTATATATTCCTTGCAAAGCTTTCTTTTAACTTTCTTTTGTAAAGTTACCAATATTTAAAACGCTGTAGTGTTTAAAATCACTACCAGGTTGCATGTAGCAGCTTAACTGAATATTATTTGTTTCTGGAGTTGAGCCTTGAAATTTTAAGCTCTTACTAAATATTTTGTAACAAAAAGCTACAAAATGTCTAATTAGGTTGCGTTGATGTAAAAATATAGCTTTCGTGAGAAATTTAATATTTTTGAGTGAGTTTTGGTTGTGTTGAAACCATACTCATCCTAGTATTTAGAAAAAGATAGCGTTATTATTGTTTTCGTTTTAAAATTAACAGAGGCAGAAATTATTCAACATAAACTTTTATACAAAGAAGGTTATTAAATGTCTCAGTACAGCTTTGATTTAATAAGTAAATATTCCAAAAGCGGCTCAACCTTATTGAGTAGTTCATTCGGGTTTGTACCTCAATCATATTAAAGAAATGCCGGGATAGTACCAATAAACTAGACCGACTACCTTCATATAATATCCTCTCCGCTACTCTGTCGCGACCTGAGTCTGAGATGCCTAAAACCGACATATTTAAAGAATAACCTTTCCTAAGGGAACACGAGGGGGTATGCACCTAAAAGAATAGTAGCTGTTGTATATTACCCTAAAGCATCTTAACCTTGAAACGAGTGAGTCAATACAAAATAGTTGCTTTAAATATAATGTTCATATTTAATTTTAAATAGAAACAAAATAAAAATTATTACAGAGGGAAGTGTACTCGTTTATGATGGGACGCCACTCGGGAGGAGAGAGACGTGGACGGAGGAGGGCTAAACATTCCCTTCCCTCAGGTTTGCTCTTTCAGTTATCATGGAGCTTGCTCGGTGGAGAGTCGCGTTTTCACCGTACGATGCTTATGTTAGAAACGGCGAGTCAGCGGTTGCAGCTCAGATGTTATTCTGTCTTCATTTCATCGTTCTTCTTTCAGGGGTATTTAAAGCAGCGAGTATACATAGACAAAACCCGTTCACTGATCGAACTGAAGACAGCTATTTGCAAAGGGGTGTGGGTGGGACGAAGCTCCACTTCTCGACTTAAAACTGTATTAGTGAACATAGACATCAGATTCAAGACGTGATTTTTTTTCTACGTAAAATAGATGGAATAAATTAACACACACGTTAAAAAGAAAGTAATAACTTTTAGTGAAAAATAATCTCTGCATTGTTCATTGAAAATTGAGTATCGTACAGTTCTCAGTGTCACCCTGTATAGCGTGAAATGCTTTGTGTTCTGTACAAAGGTTTCCCCTCAACTCTTTCATTCTTCTATAATGAAAATAAAATGCATGGAATTTACATCACTTAACTGAAATTATAGGTTACTTATACTTGTGACGATGGGAATTAAATACATCAACTTAAAAAATATTCTTCCCAATTTCTGGATAAGCGCTGCCAATGTCCCTCAAGAACTGTTCCAGTTTTAATTTATCATTCCCAACTGTATTCAATATAATCTGTCGTTACATCAATTCACCAATATAAGAGTCAACGAATCCAATATCTACACTGGATTTCAATGTTTTGTTCACAATTCTCCACAGGGTATCGAACCGTCCGGTATTTTTATCGCACGGTGCGGTTTTTGACCTCCTTGTCCGGTGTTCGGTACGACCTGAAAACCGGGCGTTAAATGTCCGGTAATTTTTTCTCTTACTAGTCTTATTCTCTGATCTGTTCATATTGCTTTTTAATTCTGCGGAAAGTAGATTTAGTTGAACTGGATTCTAAAATGAACCGCAATTGACAACCGGCTGATCACGGCCCTAGCGCAATTCCACTCCGCAACGAATTTGTTGTTCTGTCGCAGTGATGTTACCGTTTGCAAGGTGGCAGTGATGCCAATTTAGCTTAGTTTTGGCTAAATCTAGCATATTTTGAAAGGTATTTAGCCATACAAATATACGAAATGCTTATAACCTTAAATATAGCTTATTTTATGAAATTCTTGCCATTTTTGGCCTTTTCTATTAGCCATAAAATGATTTCTAAAAATACTTTTTTCTTTGAAAATAAAGTGTAAACTTGAGAAATAAGTCTACCTCTCATTATATGCAACCATATTAATTGATTTCTGAAGACAGAGGATGTTTTATTACGCAACAAACCCTTTTTTTTCTTATCCTTTTCTCTCTCCCACCCCACAGATTTAGAGCTACTCAATAATACTTGTCAACTCAGATAATAATTTTATTGTCGCTCCCGTAACTGCTCCATTTGCTACTTTTTAATAATTTTAATTTCGCATTTCATCGCAAGATTCATTGCAGCAAGAATGAGACTATATATCTTGGAGTTTTCTAATACAAATTTAATAATTTTTCGGTTCTACAAGCCATGGAGAGTAGGGGAGATCGAAGCTGGTAAGATTTATTTTTCAAGTATATTTTCTGTATGCCATAATGATATTGCCAATTATATTTGCTTTTCCATTTAAAAGTACGATGTATTCTTGATGGAAGGCTACAAAAATTACAGGTGCCAACTTAACCAAAACTGAAATAGGTAAGTTTAATAAATGCTACAAAAGTAACTAAAGGTATTGAATTCGAACTCCGAATCGCTCAATTTTATGTGGAGTAATCACTTTTCCGCCAGACCCCGTAGGCGTGTTTACCCCCAAAATCTTGACAACACCCTCCACAACCAGGACAGTTATGCTGTAGAAAGTCCTACAGAGAAATACTGGTGGAAACTCAGGTTGTTCACATTTTTGAAGAGCGATGATGTTACAATCTAAAGAGTATATGTATTCCTAGAGGGTGTCCGGTATTTCCATTTTCAAAAGTTGGCAACCCTAAGTAGATGCCACATTTTAGGAGCCCTCCGAATTGTGTGCGTGTGCAAATAAGTGCAAAGCAAAAAAACAAACAAAAAAACGGACTGTCTGAAATCCACCCGAACAATTATATTGCACTGAGAATAATAGCCATGATTCCCGTTATTGTTGCGTCTGCCAACAGGAGGTTTTCTAAGATGAAGCTCCTTAAAATTATCTTAAGGACACCATGACTCAAGACCGCTCTCGCTCTTCGATCTACAGAAAACAGCGTTAAATCTACCTTAGATGATATACTGAAGATTTCAGAGACAAGAAAAGTAAATGGACAACACTATTGTAAAGCCCTACTTCTTTACTTAGTCAGAGGTAATTTTCGGATTTTTAATTATACGATATTGTATTTGTAGTTTGTAATTTCCTTTATTTCAGGAGGCGAGGTTCAGCTAATAACCGTCCTTCCACCTAATTATCATTTTGTGGAGCTCTTTGAACAGTCATTGCCTAGAATCTCGCAAAGCCTGGGCCCACCTCTGATCACCAATAATTAAATTTTATGTTTTCCTTCTGCATGTAATGTATGATCACTTAGAGATAATATACAATCCTTACATCACTCATTCTTCTTGTGAAACTATCTTCACACAAAACTTTCTTAATGTCCCTTCCATACTAAGACAGTAAGTACTTTTGAGAAACTTAAAAATGTCATTATCACAAGCAGCACGGACAATGCAAGGGGATACATGCAAAAGTCAACTATTTATTTCTCGTTAAACATGATAGTTACTCGTTATTATGGAAGTATTTGTACATTATATATAGAAATATACAGACAGGATTCAAAATCTTGTCCTCCCATTTATTTCTTCCTCCCAGTACCCAATGGATCTTGTGAAACCAACTGAGCTGTCCTACTGTCTCAAGCCACGGATGCTCTAGCAAATAGAAAAGAACTTGACGTCATATACCTGGACTTCTCCAAAGCATTTGAAACTGTCAATCACAAATTTCTTATACACATTCTTGCTTCCAGATTTAGTATACACGGACCCCTCCTTCAGCTTCTAACATCATATTTGACTGGCAGAGAACAACGTGTCGTCCTCGCTGGTAGCACATCCAAGTGGCTCCCCCATGCTTTCAGGTATCCCTCAAGTACGCTCCTTAGGGGCAGCCTCATTTTCCCTCTTCATTGATGATTTATGTGAACAGACTTCTTTACGATGATGACTGCAAAATTTTTAAGAAAAATCTACAGAAGATGGTTTCTTCCTTCAAGCCGCTATAGATTCTGTTGAAATGCGGTATAATAATTGGTACTCAGTTTTACTCCTCATATTGAATTCGTAACTTCTAACGCACTCAAATTTCTTGGACTTCTCTACAGGTTCACAGATATTAAAGATTTCAGAGCTTTTCGGTCATATTTTCTCACTTGTGTACTTCATATTAGTGAATACTGTTCATCTATCTGGTGTATGGCTTGTGAAACCAACTTATTTAGATTGCACAAAGTCCAAAATTTCTTTATCCACATTGTACAACACGGAGTATCCAACAACCTCCAACACAAATCTAACGTAGACATTTTGAATTCTCTTGACTTAAAACACATAGACACACGAGGAAAACTAAATGACTTAAAATTCCTTTATAAGATAATGCAGGGCACACTCAGGACCAACCACTTTCTTGCACTTTATAGCCTAAGAGTACCCAGACAAAATTCTCGTTCACATCATTTCTACCTCTCAAAACCGAGATTGTGTTTGGTCCACCGATCTCTTGTATACAGATTTCCACATTTTTACAATACTCTTCCTTTTCCACCAGATTTCTGCCTCAGTAAAAACAAATTTCGAAAGCCTTGTTATATGAATCTAGAATGATTTTTTTTTTGCTGCTAACCCTCAGGTTAGCTCCTTCTGAGGGTTACGCCCTCATTTAGGGTTGAGTCTTCAATTTGATTATTCTATTTTATAATTTTTATTCGCTGGTCTTTCTGTTTTCTCTTCTATCTTACATCATCATTTTTTTGGAGGGGGGTATTGTTTGTTGCCTATAGTCAAATTTATCGTTGAAAATGTGAAGTATTTTAGCTACGTTGTTTTTTCGCATATTTGTTTATTGGCTCTTCGAAGGTGCTATGAACTGTGGGCAGTCAGGTGTTGATAGTGCGTTGGCAATTTCGAAGTCCTCGTGTTGTTCAGTTATGGAGTATTGGTATATTGTACTCAGTAGTGAAAGTGGTGTTTGGATTAATATCTCTCGTGGGTTGAAGTTGAGTTCAGTCTGTATTGTATCCACGCGTAGGGGATGGTCGTTTTGGTAACTTGTACTTATGTATTTTAATCTTGATTTTTCTATGTGGCTTAAGATGTTCTCGAACCGTACTTGGTCACAGAGCTCTCTGGTTGGGCTAGGGAGTTTGACACGGAAGGCCATTCGGAAAACGTGTCGCTCCAGGACTTTCAATTGTTCATAGTAAGAGGCTGCTTTTGAGATCCATGCTGTAAAACCGTACGTTAAGACTGGTCGTAAGAAGACTTTGTAAGTGGTAAGTATTGTTTGTGAACGTAGTCCGCATGTTGTGCCCGTTAGTCTTCTGAGTAAATTCAGCCTGGTATATGCTTTTTCTGTGACTTTCTTCACGTATGGTTTCCATGTTAGGTTGTGGTCAAATATTACGCTAAGGCATGTGACTTGTTTTGCTGGTTTTATTGTTGTATTTTCGACTGTAATCGCTAGTCTTTTTGGATTTCTATGTACTTTGGATCGTCTGTTATGTGGTATGAAGACTATTGCTTGGATTTTGTTTGAATTTATTTTGAGTCGCCATTTGTTGCACCAAGTAACGAAGCTATGGATAGCGGCGTTTAGGATGCTGTTTATACTTCGCACAGTTTTGGCAGTAGCTAGGAAAGCAGTGTCGGCGGCGTATTGAAACAAATGAGCATTGTTCGGTAGGCTTGGGAAGTCTGCAACATATAGTAGGTATAGTAGGGGTGATAGTGCTGAACGCTCCGGGACACCACTGAAGATGAAATACGGATGGGAACTGGTGTTGTTTATATTAACATATGATATACGGTTGGAGAGGAACTGATGCGTGAATCTAATATATGCCCCAGGAAGTTTAAGTTTAATAAGTTTATAGATCAGTCCTTGGTGCCACACCTTGTCGAATGCCTTCTCCAGGTCAAATAATACTAGGCATGATGGATTTAGTGAGTTATAATTTGGGACTATTAGGTTTGTGAGTCTTAGTAGTTGGTCGTTTATGCTGAAATTTGGTCGGAAGTAACTTGGTGTATCGGTAGTAGGCTGTGCTCTGTGATGTGGTGGTGTAATCTATAGACCAGTATTTGTTCCAGGATTTTGCTGAAAGTTGTTATTGCTTTTAATTGCTCAACAGCAATAACGTTTCTTTATTGGTCTCTCCCCAGCAAGATGCTAGAATGAATGTAAAACAAACCTGATCTTATTTCCTATTGTATAGTTGCTTGTTGTTCTTGTTTGTATTGTTATATCACTTTGTTACAAGAACGGTGTAAAATGGCGTTTGCTCTATCCGCGCTAATAAATAAATATTAAACAGGTAGCCTAGTACTTGTTTCCACTTTAGACAATAGTAAATACATTTCCAGGAGAAATCGACACACCCGTTTGAACCCCGCCCTCTATGGACGCCCTTGTCCATGGTTGGTTCCTGAAGGTCCGTTTCGTTCAGAACTTTTACCCAAAAAATGGATTTGTCCTCTCCTAGTAGGTAATACGGAACCCTTGAGGGTCAACAAACAAAATAATTGATAACTGCTACTGGAGAATACTAAACAAAACATTGAAATCTACTTTAGATGTTGGATTGGTTGACTCATATATTGCAGAATTGATGTAACGACAGACTATATTGAATACAGTTGGGAATGATAAGTTAAAACTGGAACAGTTCTTGAGGGACATTGGCAGCGCTTATCCAGAAATTGGGAAGAATATTTTTAAGTAGATCCATTTAATTCCCATTGGCATATGTGTCAGTAACCTATATTCTCAGTTAAATGATGAAGTAAACTCCATGAGAATCATGTCTTTTATTTTCATTGTAGGACAAAGAATGAGTTGAAATGAAACCTTTGTACAAAAGCACTTCACATTGTTACATGGTGACACTGAGAACTGTACGATACTCAATTTTCAACGAACAGTGCAGAGATTATTTTTCACTAAAAATTATTTTGTTTTTAACATGTGTGTAAATTTATTTCCTATATTTTACATAGAAAAAATCACACCTTGAAGCTAATGTCTACCTTCACTAATACAGTTTTCAAGAAGTGTAGCTCCTCCCCCGTCCCCCAACACCCCTTTACGAACAGCAGCCTTCAATTCGATCAGTGAACGGGTTTTGTCTATGTATACACTCTACTTTAAATACCCCCGAAAGAAGAAGTAACATACTCAGGCTGCAACCGCTGACTCGCCGTTTCTAACATAAGCATCGTACAGTGAAATCGCAACTCTCCAACGACCAACCTCCTGAACTGATAACTGAAATAGCAAACCCGAGGGAAGGGAATGTTTCTGGCCCAATTCCGTCTACGTCACTCCCCTCCCGAGTACAGTCCCATCAGAAACAAGTATACATTCCTGTGTAATAATTATTATTTTGTTTCTATTTAACGTTAGAAATTAATATTTAAAGCAACTATTTTGCATGCAGTCACTCGTTTCAAGGTTAAGATGCTTTTGGGTAATATACACCAGCACCTTTTAGGTGCATGCCCCTCGTGTTCACTTGGGAAAGGTTATTCTTTAAATATGATATTTATGGGTTTTAGGCATCTTGGACTCAGGCCGGGATAGAGTAGCGGAGAGGATATTGGATTAAGGTAGTCGGCTTAGTTTGCAGGTACTATCTCGGTATTTCTTTAATATGACTGAGATATAACCCTGGGAGAACTACTCAGTAAGGATGAGCGGCTTTTGGAATCTTTACTAAAAGTTAAATCAAACCTGTACTAATACATTTAATTGGCTTTGTTGTGTAAGGAACGATTATGTTCATGCTTACATTGACTCCAAACAGAAAACCACAATACTTTGTTAAATATTAGAATGAGTATGGTTACAACACAACCTACTCACTCCAAAGATACACCAAGTTATAATAATCAACATTTCATTAACGATTTTTTTTGCTAGCCTCAGCTAGCCCCCTCCCAAGGGATACACCCTCAATGGGGAAAAGGAATATTTCAGGAAAGGTGGGGTCTGGGGATTGGGTGCGGGGCTAAGGGATGTAATTTATCTTCATTATCTTTATTTATTTCTTTATCATCAGTTTTGGTCATTATGAGTTTGGCTCATAAGCATTTCCTTTGATAGGGCTAAAGATGATGATGGAGATGGATGTGAGGTGCTCTTGACGTCACAACACTTGAGTTGGTTATTAAGACAGATGCTGATTATCTTCTGTTCAGGGGCTGCTCTGAACTGATGGAGACATAATGGACCCCGTTAGTATGAATATTACTGTGCCAGAAATGTAGGTGCATGAAATGATTGAATAGCTGGGGTGGAGAAAAATGATGCTATGTCATAGTCTGGATGGTCTGGTGGTAGAGTATATCGGTATAGAGTGAACAATAGCGAGAGTTGCGATGGGATCAGAGTGCGTCTTGGTGTTGGTTTAGCTGTAATGTGCATAGTGTCTAATAGCAGAGGATGATTTTGTTCCAGACGTTTGCGGATGTATTTTAAGCGTAATTGTTCCAAGTAGTAGAGTATATGTGGGAAAGGTGTGCGTGCATATAATTCAGCAGTGGGACTTGGAAGCTTGAATCTATATGCTATCCGCAGGGCATGCCTTTCTAATATTTTAAGTTTTTCATGGAAGAACCAATTTACGCCAAACCAAGCCGTGAAACCGTATGTGAGGATTGGCCGCAAAAAAACTTTGTACGTGTTTAATACCGTTTTGTGTTGAAGTCCCCATGTTGTGCCTGTAAGCCGTTTTAGTAGATTAATACGGTTATATGCTTTCTTTGTAATTGTATTTAAATGTGGTTTCCAAGTGATCATAAGTAATTCCCAGATATGTGACTGTTTTTGTGGGTATGATAGGTGTGTTATGAACTGTCAGTGAGAGGTGTTGAGGATTTCTGTATACACGTGTGCGTTTGTTGGGAGGTATGAATACTATGGTTTGCGTCTTCTGTGCGTTTATTTTCAGTCTCCACTTAGTGCACCAGTCAGTAGATCGTTGTATTGCGTCAGTCATTTGTGCGTTTGTTTGTTGAATAGTTTTGGTGAGGGGGAGGAAAGCCGTGTCGTCTGCATACTGAAAGAGATGTATATTAGGGGGAAGGGGTGGGAGATCTGCAACGAAGAGAAGATAGAGAAGAGGTGATGGTGCAGAACCTTTTGGGACGCCTGAGTGTAGGAATATGGGATGAGAGAGGGTGTCATTTATGGCTATATAGGCTAAACGATTGGTGAGGAAACTGTAAATGAAGCGGATGTATGCAAGAGGAAGTCTGAAGGAGAGAAGTTTACAAAGGAGTGCTTCGTGCCAGACTTTATCAAAACCTTTTTCCAAATCAAATAACACAAGACAGGATGGTTGAGATTTGTTGAAATGAGTTGTGATTAAAGTGGTCAGTTGGAGAAGTTGATCATTTATACTGTATTTAGGTCTAAATCAAGCTTGGTAGGGTGGGAGTAGGCTGTGATCTGTAAGATGGGTATGTAAGCGACGGACTAGGATTTTTTCCAGGATTTTGCTGAGTGTGGGGGTTAATTGGATAGGACGGTAGGATGAGACTGTGTGAGAAGGTTGGTTGGGTTTCAGGAACATAAGGGTTTTGGAGGTTTTCCAGTCAGGTGGTATGTAGCCGGTGCGGAGAATGAATGTATATATGAGGGCTAAGATATGGAGGAGTGAATATGGCGCTTCTTTGATATGTCGGTATGTTATTGTGTCCATGGCACGGTATGTCGTACGTTTGTAGTTAGTGATTGATGTTATGTCTGCGATGGTGATCGGTGCGGTGATGGGGTTATGTTGGGAAAGTGTATGGTTTACATTGAGTTGAAGGTGACAGGAGGTTAGGTGGAGTCTAGTTACTGGATGGTTATGCTCAGTTCTGTCTGGTGGGAGGGGTGTGAAGATGTCCTGTAAGTAGTTTGCAAAGGCGTCGGCTTTGTCTTGATCGGTGTGTAATGGCTGGTCTTGTTCTATGAGAGGGTAGGGGGTGCGACTATATTTGCCTGTGAGTGCGTTTAGTCTTGTCCAATATTTAGTTGGGTGGCTAGTTGCGTCAAGTTTGTTGCAAGTTTTCACCCACTGTCTGGGTTTGTAGGCTTTGATATAGTTGTGAACTGTGCGCTGGAACTGACGGTGAAGGCGTAGCAATTCAGGATTTCCAGTGCGTTTGTAGTCTTGGTAGAGCTGACGAGAGCGGGTGATTAACGGGAGATATTGTGGAGGAAGTTTGGGCTTATGTGGCAAGATTTTGTTAGTTGGAATATATTTTTGGGAAGCGGTTTGAATTGTGGTGTTAATGCCTTCTAGGGAAGTATACAGGTCGGTTTCACTCTCAGGGTGTGGAATGTTTTCTAGTTCTCTATTGATATAATTACTATAGTCTGTCCAGTTTGCTTTGTCGAAACGTTGGGTGGTGCGTGGTGATGGTGTTGATGGGTGTGGATGTGCTTGGCTATCGAGTGTTAGTTTAATGGGTGCGTGATCACTTCCAATGAGATCTAGAACTGATAGATGGCAACGCTGTATGAGATTGGTTGAACAGATTACTACGTCAGGTGTGGTATTTGATTCTGGCCTTGTAGGTTTTGGGATTTGAAGAATGGTACCTGTTGTTTGTGTTATGATATATTGTTCAAATTGGTCTTTGTCGTGGTGCGATCGACTGTGTATATTGATGTCCGCCATTATCAGATAGTGTCGAAAATTGTCAGAAACGAATTTAAAAAAGGAGTGTGGTATGGCATGCCCTGAGAGTAATGTAAATTCTCTTATAATAAAGTGTGGTGATCATAAACTCGGGCAAATTGGGAAGTGGAGCATGGTGCAGGCGATGTGCAATGGTGGGAGAAAAGCCAATGGCTACTCCGCCATTTGCCCGTAATGCTGGGAGGGAATTGTCTTGCCTGAGAAGTGTAAAACGTGGGATTTTACAGGATTGTTTCGGTGTGAGCGCTGTTTCGTTGAGTGCAAAAGCATGTATTTTTTCCTCAAGTAGTAGTAATTCAAAGATTTGTTTATGTTTGTTTAGAGATCGAATGTTCAGAAATAAAAAGCTTAAGGCCATAATGAGGATGAAAGTGGTTGTTCGTTTTTGGAATATAAGTTTAGACTTCTGTTTCATATACAGTGCTATGGAAGTGTGCATATGGTCCTGAGTATGTGGCGTTGAAGTTGACTTTTAAGAACTGTTCGTGCCGCATATTGTATTTGTTCTAGAATATGATGGCGTTGAAGTGGATGGATATTTTGTAAGACTAAAGTAGTAAAAGCAAGTACTTGTGCAACAGAAATGGGTTGTGCGATAGAAGTGACTGTTGTGGTTGCCTGGGTTGTTGCTTCAAGTGTTCTGATGGGTACTACTAGTTCTGGTTTTGTCTGCTCGGGTGTTGGCCGTGCTTTACATCTGTAACTAAAGGTTGGATGTTGTTCATTACAGGTTCTTCATTTGGGTGGTGTTTGCGTGTTTGGGCATACTTTCGTCCCATGTCGTCCTGAACAGAAAGCACATTTCGGTTCGTTGGGACATTTATTTGTAGGGTGAGAGTTGTAAACCTGGCATTTTTCACAACGAACTGGTGGTGAATGTGATGGTTCTACGCGATGTCTCTCTCTATAGATGTATGCACCATTTATCAGTAAAGAGTTTATGGTATCTTGTTAGTTTGTTAATACTCGAACTAGATATGTTGGTCCGGCATTGCACATGATTCGAATGCACTTCGTTATTGTATGGCCTTCTTCTCTCAGTTCGGATTCTATGTCATCTGTATGAAGTGTCGGCAGTACGCCACGGATAACTACAGATAGCGATGGTGGTCTGCGTGGTGGTGGTGGCTGTTTAAGACGTTTGTCAGTGAGCATGGTTATGTTGGCAGATTTACCGAAATCTTCGAAACTGTGCATATTTCTGATGGTTTGTGCTAGCTGCTTGTC
Organism: Lepisma saccharinum; assembly: GCA_022664845.1. Lineage (NCBI taxonomy): Eukaryota > Metazoa > Arthropoda > Insecta > Zygentoma > Lepismatidae > Lepisma > Lepisma saccharinum. The sequence continues at coordinate 13,188 of JAGDQP010018589.1, read as the reverse complement.
TGTAGACTTGATGATAACACCATTTCTAGTTGGTTTAAGTTCTTTGATAACTGTCCGCGGTACGTATTTCAGGAATTGAAGAAGTAACTGTTTCATGTTTTCAAATTTTGTATCGAAGTTTGTTAACAGAAATGTGTGTTCCTGGTCCAGTTGTTCGCTGGCATCCTGCGCGGAGTTATTGGTGTCCATCTGGTTACTATCATCGGAGTTTGAGTCAGTGAGTGTATGCGTCCGTTTAGATGGTGGTGAAGTACGTCCTGGTTGGTTGTCGTATGGAGATCGAGATCTTGATCGTGATGCTGTTTCTATGTTTCGTCTCTGTCGTAGACCTTTTCCTAAAGTAGAGTAAGGTGGTGGTCCCGGAACTTGTTGAGGAAGTTGATGAAGTCCTATTTGCTGCTTGTCTGTCATATTGTCAGTGCTTAATATGTAGCAACAGAAAAACAATGATATGATGAGGACAAGGACACTGACGATGCTCAATTTCTGTCTAGCAACTGTTGTAAGATGGGCCCCCGTTTGGAAAGGGGGACCAGGTGACTGTCGCGGTGCGAGTGAGCCGATGATGAATAACGACGGGCTGTTGATGGAAATGTTAGATGATCAGTCAATGTGCAATGACTGCAAAACTCAATCTAACTCGCACCCTCCGACACTGAATAATGTCGTCAGTCCCAATGAGATCGTGCACTTATCGCTTGTGCGTATTTCTACACACGTTCCTCGTTAGTAAGTTAACGAATCCCAGCTAGGCTAGGTTAAGTTATGATTAGCTATTTTTTTAATTTTTTTTACAAAATTGATAGTCATAGTGAGGCCATGACTATCGCCCACTGAGAGGGTTACGCCCTCTTTTTGGGAAGGGATTATTCGGTTAAATTCGGAGTTAGGTAATGGGGATGGGCTAGGAGGTTTGGCGAAACTTTATTTATTTGTTATTCATTAAACTCAGGAATATTACGATTTTCCATCGTAATCATTTAGGTGGTTGCTGCTGTCTTCAGGGCACCGATGAGAAACATTGAACTCTGTTCGTCTTAGCGGGCTACTATTCGACTGATGGAATTATGATATCTGGTGGTTGTGGGGACGAAAAGGGGGTGAGGTGATGTAATTCAGGGTGATTGTCGGGGAGGGTGGAAACGTATATGCTTATGAGTAGAGATAAGGGACAGTTGATTAGCGGTGGGTGTTGTGGATTATAGCTGGCATCGTGGTGCATTGTATCTAATAGTAAAGGATGGAAGTTTTCATATCTCTTGGTGATGAATTTTTGTCTTAGTGCTTCTAGATGATAAAGTATGTGCGGAATGGTGATGCGGGCATAGAGATCTTCTGTCGGACTGGGTAGTTTGATTCTGTGGGCGATACCAAAAGCATGTCGTTCCAGTATTTTCAATTTATTGTAGAAGGTGAGTGGTACTGATATCCAGGCAACGTTACCATAGGTAAGAACTGGTCTGAGGAATGCTTTATAAGTGTTGAGGATGACTATGGTTGAGAAACCCCAGGTTGTTCCTGTAAGGCGTTTGAGGATGTTTAACCTGTTGTATGCTTTAGTTGTAAGGAATTTTAGATGTGGAGTCCATATGACGTGACGGTCATAAGTGAGTCCAAGATATTTAACAGTGTTTGTCGGTTTGATATGAATCTGGTGTAGGCTGAGATTGAGGCGAGTGGGATTACGTTGAACTTTAGAGCGTTGTTTTGGCGGTAAGAAGATTATTGCTTGAGTTTTGTTGGCGTTGATGGTAAGTTGCCAAGTGTTACACCATTGGCTGAAGGAGTCTATTGCAGGTTGTAGTGTTTCGTTGATTTGCTGTATTGTTTTAGCTGTGGCCAGAAATGCTGTGTCATCTGCGTATTGGTATATTTGAACGTTTGGTGGCAAGACTGGAAGATCGGAACAGAATAGTAGATATAGAAGTGGAGATAGTGCTGATCCCTGAGGTACTCCAGTGTTGAGGAATATGGGGAATGATTTAGCACCGTTGATTGTGATGTAGGTTATGTGATTGGTGAGAAAGTTGTATATGTATCGAACGGAAGATTAAAATGAAGGAGTTTTCGTAGTAAGCCCTGATGCCAAACTTTGTCAAAGGCCTTTTCTAAGTCGAATAGTACGAGACATGGAGGTTTGCAAGTATTGTAATGATTTATGATATGGTTTGTAAGGCGGAGGAGTTGGTCCTGGATACTGTAGTTTGGTCTAAATCCTGCTTGATGGTCTGGTAGTAGATGGAGTTCTTGTAGATGGAAATGGAGCCGTTTGACTAGTATTCGTTCAAGTATTTTTCCGATGATGGAGGTTAGTTGGATAGGTCTGTAGGAGCTAACAGAATCAGGGGGTTTGTGTGGTTTCAGAAACATTAAGGTTTTCGATGTTTTCCAGGTGACTGGTACGTATCCTCTTCGTAATATAAAGTTGAAGATGGCGGCGAGTAGCTGTAGCAGTTGATATGGTCCTTCTCTTATATGGCGATATGTAATACCGTCCATTCCTGGAGAGGTATTGCTCTTACTAGCTATTGAAGTGCTAATGTCGAGAGTCGTGATCGGCGTGGTGAGCTGCTTGTTCTCATTAACCTTATGTTGATCATTTGGTTGTAATTCAGGTGCGTTGATGTTAAGTCGATGAACTGGATGGTTTCTGGCACTGATGGTTTGCGTCGGTGTGAAAGTTTCCTGTAGGTGTTCAGCAAATGCATTAGCTTTGTCTTGGTCAGTTTCCAGAGGTTGTTCATTCTGGAGCAGTGGATATGTGGTTGCAGTTCGTTTCCCAGTGAGTGCGTTAAAGCGTTTCCAGAATTTGGTTGGACGTGAAGTAGCGTTAAGCTGGTTACAAGTTTTTATCCACTGGCGAAGTTTGTAGGCCTTTAGGTAATTGTGTTCTGTGCGCTGAAGCTGTCTATGTAGTTGAAGTGATGCAGGGTTGCGGGTGCGGATATATTCTCGGAAGTGCTGTCGGGATCGGTGTATGAGGGTGAGGTATTGAGGTGGAAGTCTGGGTCGGTAGGGGGTTGAGGTATTGGTGGGAATATGTAATGCTGACCCTGATTGTAGAGTTATGGTGATGGTATCCAGTGTCTGGTAGAGTTCATCTTCTGTATTCGGTTCAGGAACATCTTGTAGTTGGTCTGAGATGTAGTTTCGATAGCCATTTCAGTCAGCTAGGTCGTAGCGTTGATTCTGCCGTTTGGGGATGATATAAGGTGGAGGTTGGAGGTAATTTTGGATGATTATTTTGATAGGAACATGATCACTCCCTATAGTGTCCAGGACCTCTAGGTGTGCACGATTTGTGAGGTTAGGGGAAAGGATTACTATATCAGGTGTTGTTTGAGAAATTGGTCGGGTTGATTTCGGAATTGGCTGTAGAAGTCCATTTGTTGAGGTATTGATCAAGGTGATGAATTGCGTACGTTGACGGTCCGATCGACTATGGATGTTTATATCGGCCATTATTATGTATGTTTTGAAATTGTTAGAGATATACTGAAAGAATGTGTGAGGTATAGGATGACCAGGGCGTACGTATATAGTGACCAGTGATATATAAGCTTTTGAAGTATAGAGTAGATATGATATGCTCCGGTAGTTGTATATTAGGTACATGATGGAGGCGGTATGGTGTTTTAAGTTTGTATCCCAATGCAACCCCTCCATTGGCCCTTAAAGCTGGAATGTTGTTATCATGACGTAGGAGCTGGTAACCAGATATTTTGCATGATGAACGTTTTGTTAGGCGAGTTTCGTTGAGGAGGAAGGCGTGAGCTTTTTCTTCAAGTAAGAGGGCTTCGAAAAGGGGTTTGTGGGCAGGTAGTGAGCAAATATTTACAAATAAGATTACAATATCCATGGATAGATTATGTGAAGTTAGACAGTAGGTTTTGGCGGGACGGTGACAAAATGTACATATGGGTCAGAGTAAGATGCATGAAAGTTTACTTGAAAGACCTGTTTGGACCTGTTGTAGAATATGAGGACGAAGTGATGGCTGAATATTTTGAAAGGTGAGCGTGACGAATGACAGTAGCTTCTCGACAGTTATAGGTTGTGTGAGGATTGGATGTTTCTCTGAGTTGAGTTCTTGTTGATCTTCTGGTTGTTCGTGGATACAAATAGGCACTACGAGTTCAGGTTTTTGCGGCTCGGGTTGTGGCCGTGCTTTGCACTGGTAGCTATACGTCGGATGTGTCTGATTGCATGTAGAACACTTCGGCGGTAGTTGCTGATTGGAACACTGCTGAGTAGCATGAGGTCCTGTACAAAATCCGCATTTTGGTTGATCGGTGCATTGTGCGGTTTGGTGATCATTGTAGGTTTGACATTTTTCACAGCGGATGGGCATTGGGGGCGGTGTGCGTGACTGCTCAACTCGGTGCCTTTTCCGGTAGATGTATGCTCCCAAAGTCAGTAGATCATTGACGGTATCTTGTGATTGTGTCAGGACGCGCACGAGATATGTTGGTCCTGCTTGACATTTTATGCGTATGACTTTTGTGATTTCGTACTCTTCATAACGCATTTCTTCAGTTTTCTTCCTCTGTGGAAGGGTACCAGTCATCACAATATCTGAGCGTATTTAATCTATACCCAACTGGGTATTGAAACTACCTCAAAAGTGAGAAGAACACGAAAGACCAAATCTCATTTTTCTTTAATTTGTCGGCATGGGAAAATAGAACTGCAATTTAGAAATATTCAAACAGTAACCTTTATAGCAGTTCTCTTAAGGAAATTTAAAGAACATTTTACAAACGAATTGTACTGCCATCTATTGATATTATTATCGATTAGAAATAAAATGAAAACTATGAGAAATACTTGTCCTATAGAAAATATTTGTGAATGCCGAGGTGATCGAAAAAATTAAAACTCAAGCGTATAATCAAGTGCGTGGGCGCAGCCAAAAATTTTGCAATCGGGGAGGGTCAAGTGGTATTTGCCAGATGCGGCGGGATTCGCGAACATTACTGAGGAGACGGGATCTGCAGATAAGTGCTTATTTTTTTATTTTGAGCGTATATAGGGCCTAAGCACTGTTTACATTGACAGTAACTTAGAAAAAATAACACTCTTGGATTACTGGAGTTGATACACACACAATCAGCTACATTAGATGTTGCACAAAACTCGGCAAAACTTTTCATATTCAATACATGTATGAAATAGTAAATTTTAATATATCTTAAAGGCAGCAGCGTACGTAGATTGCAATTTCTCAAGGGAGGGGATATTTCGAAAACCACATCCTTGGCAGTTTTACAACCCAAAACAACTAAATTAAATTAAATTCATTTTAAGGTGTTTTTTTTCTATAACTTTAGACCAGCACAATTATTGTGCGGAAAAATACCAAATGCATGAATATAGGCCTCCTTATGTTTGCTTAGTTCAGTCATAATTCTAATATAAATTTAGCCAGCCTTCCAAATTCAGCTGGATTTTCATAAGAACGAAGAGTTTCTCGACTACTATTTATTAAGGCTTATACGCTTATAGTTTGGTGACAGATTTCTCTTCCAACACTGCCAGTCCGTTCAGTCACATACAAAAGTTTCAATTTTTGTAATAGTCTGGGATCTAGTGTAATTTATTTTAAAAGTTTTGCTAAAGTTGACTTTTCAACTGATTTTGGTTACCTGAATGGTGAACATAATTTTTTTATTTTTTGTCCACTCGGCACATTCCTCCCTGCGGAGAGGAAGGCGGAACATCAAGATGATCATCAAGTGTAACATCAGTTTACAAAATCATTATTTACTGTGAAATCGTTCGTCGTATCAAAAATTGTTTTAAACAAAACCTGTTTCCAATTAAATAAGGAACATTTTTAGTTATGAGAAGAAATTGTGTAAATGTAGCCGTTTTCAGGTTATTGAGACACGAATTTGACATTTCGTATGTTTTCCGCTTGATAAAATTTGGGAAAGGAGGCCGTTGATCCTAAAACGTTCATTGTATCGAAAAACGTTTCAAATCAAAATGGTTCCTTATTACATGTGCAACGTTTTTAGTCTCTTCAAAAATTGTCTCAAAATAACCGTTTTCTAGTTGTGATGCAAGAAGCTGTTTGCCTGCTTCTCCTGACATTACTTGTCAGCGCTTGAGCAGTAGTTATTTAATATTTTAACTTCCATTTTTGAACTGCATTTTGCATGGTGGAACTATTTTTCGACTTGCCCTTCCGTCGCTAGCAAGCTAAGAGCTAATAGGAGTGAAATTACGTAGATGATAAGGAAAATAAACATCAAATGATAGAATCAGAACCGTCATTACTGCATTTCTGTTGCAGGGTTTTGCTGCTGATCATTGTCAGTGTTGAATACTGTAAGCCTCTGGCGCTCAAAATTGTCTTGTCCAGAGACCACACTAAAATTTAGAAGAACCTTCGCGGGACAGAACATATTTTTGTGTTATTACTATGGCTTCCATTCTGTTTTCGCTCAGACGAAATTAATTTCATGTACAGATTAAGAAGGAGAAATAAGATAAAGTCTTGTTTCTACAGGTATCTCGTAAGAAGCCCTGATCTAGCCCGCGGGCCATAAATTGGGCATCACTGCTGTAAGTGATAAGAGATTCAAAGGAGAGGCGGAAAAAAGAACTACTTCGACCATGGCAGACAACAGAGGGGAAATGTTTCTATTAATTGTAACAATGTTCAGAAAAACATGATGTCAAATATCAGTGAACAGTTCCTTAATAACACTAAATGAAAAAAAGTTGGTCGGAACTTCTCAGAGTGCATACCTGTGTATTACCACTCAAAATGCTCCAGCTGGTTTTGATATGTCACCGTTATTATTATTATGATTATATTTTCCATCTGTATAAAAACATGAGAGAAACAAGAAATTGAGTTAGTATTTGGCCCCTTCCGAACAGAAAGTGTGTGTGCGATACTGCCCTGCTTGCACTTGGCTTGTTTCCCTTTCTTGCTATAATGTGGTGCAACTCTGTTGATATCAATCATCGAATTGGGCAATTTAATGCATTAGGGCCTCTTGGAAATGTGTAACACACTTTATAAGAGAAAAAAGTGATTTTGTAATTTTGAATGAATATAACTAAAACTATGGCCAATAGATGGCTGCACTCTGAACGTGCATATTTGATTTACATTCTCTTAAAATGCCAAAGCTGCTTAAGGATAGATTATTTACTTTTATTAGCCTTAAACTATCTTGTAGCATATTTTCGTAAAATATTACATTTTTCTAAACACTTTGTGCAGCATTTAGAGTTAATAGACCACGCACAGTCTTATAATTACACTATTTGGATGAATTGAAATTCAGGGCTGCGCCCTGAGGTGAATATCTTCGTAGGCTAATTGACGTACAGTTCAATTTTGTAAGAGCATATATCGGTGTTCTATGCCGTTGCTCTATAAATCAAATCCTTAAACTAGTAGATTACGCATGATGTTTGCGAGCGACGCAAACTAAGGTACCGTTCCGCGTACTCCTCTAAAATCACAGAAGCTTGTCAAGTGATTGAAGCCCGTCGAAGCAGCGTTGTTTAAAACTTTATTTAAATTAAGCAGATTCCTATACTTCTATGATATACATTTGAAATGAACTAACATTGAGTGCCACCGGCATTTTGTAAAATAAAATATTATTTAAACGAAATATTTTCCTTGGATTGTAATTGGGTCAGACAAGTTTTTGGTAAAAAATGGGGGGACCAGTTGAAACTTTCAGCACTTGTACACTGGTATGTACAGAGCACGAAAATACGTGATAGACATTCCAAAAGGGTAGCTATCCAATATGGCGGCCCACGTTATTTACTAAAATCAACATATATCGGCCATGAGTTATCCGATTACGATCATTCTTTTTTTAAATGAAAGATATTTTTATTGGCTACACATTTATGTTTATTAGCAATATTTTCGTAACTCTAATAGTTTTTCAGCTAAATGTAAAACTTTCATTTTAGCATAAAATATTTTATTTGATATTTAACTTTGAAACGACTGGTTTTAGATAAACCTATGTCCTTACACAAACTATAGCGTGTAGCCTCAGTTTTAATTATAAAAAAGGTCAATTAAATTCGGCAAGTATAAGCAGAGATATGGACAATTGTTTAAGCATTTCTGCAGTACGAGTTAGCATTACGAAGGCACTAACGCGTGTAAAAGCTACATGATGATTTGGTATAAAAGAGGGGCACCAGATGAAACTTTCAGCACTTGTACACTGGCACGTATAGAGCACGAAAATACGTGATAGACATTCCAAGAATGTAGCTATCCAAGATGGCGGCCATCCAAAATGATGGCTATCGCCAATTTTCCACAATATATCCGCATCGCATATGTCGTCCGATTTCGATGGTTCCTTTTTAAAATTAAATATATCTTTTTGAGTTCAATGAGCCAAATTTTCATAAATCTAATATTTTTCCAGTTAAATATAAAAATGTGAATTTTAACCGAAGTAATTTTTATTAAATTTTTGACTGAGGCAGATTTTAGGTTTGGGGAAAATTTCTTTTCAAAAAAGGAGGAAAAAACAAAATTTTATGCATAATATTTTCTTATTTAAATTTGCATAATATTTTCTAAAAAATGTAAGAAAACTACTATTTTTAGATAAATAAATGCTTTTGCAAAAGACACTGCTTTTATGTGAAGAAAAGAGCACTAAGACGCTAATTAATAATCTGAACCAGAGCAATTACTGTGTATTTCTGTAACAACTGCAACGCAAGATGGCAAGTACAACAGTTTCTGGTGCAAATGCTCCGGCGTTCAAGTTTATGCATAGATTTCCTTCGCTGTCCTTTCTCCATTCATACTCTTCAGACTCTGGTATACTTAAGATTATTTTCCAAGTCTTCGTATCTAAATCCCTATCAGGAAATTTGCGCGTTCCAATGTATCCTTGCATGGTGGTAGTTAGCAGTAATCGACTTCACCCGCCTTTGGATGTAAATAATTTCATCGCACTTATTGGCACTTCCAATTTATATTTTCTTGCAATATATGTCACACGTAAATTTCCAAGTGTCTTGAATAATTCATCTGGAAGAGTTCACTCGATTCCTATGCTTCTAAATGTTGTGACATTATTTTGTGATGTTCCAGTAAACCTTTTAATATTTCTTTGTCCTGCAAATGCATTTACACCGTCATAGCCTGACCGGAATGGAATCTTATTACAGCTGGTGCCACTTCTTAATAAATTTCATAGACACTTTGGCCAATAAAAAGTACTTTCAGTTTCTAACGCCCATCACAATGCATTTACTTGCTTTAATTTTTTTCTACAGTACAACAGAAAATCAAACTTTTTATTAGTAGTGAATTCTAAGGTCCAGATTATCGGATATTATTGCCCTTTTCCTCAAATAAAAGAATATATTAGTAGCGTCGTCTCTTGAATTTAATTTTAAGACATTTAAGCAACTTCCGGTCAGATAGGATGGATGAGATGAATTGGTGGAATAAAGAAACTGGGAGGAAACGGGAGAAGCCTGAGAAAAGCCACGCATACGGTGTTAATCCACCAGCAAGTCCATATAGCAGGAGCAGGGTTCGAACCGACCACCTCTATCATCAGAGGTGAGCGCTAAACCATTAAACTACCGCTGCTCAGCAGTATTTTGAAAGCAAATATATATCTAAAAAATGTCGTTTCCTGATAAGACCTTAAATAAGAAAATAAGAAACATTTTTTGTTATTTTTTAATTTCACTTAATAAACCAAAACTAAATATACTTAAGTCAATATTAAATAAAATAATTTAGGTTAAAATGCACATTTTTAAATTAAACAAAAGAATCTCTATTATATTTATGAAAATATTTCTCTTAATAAAAATTGAAGGTAAAGAAATGAACTTTCATTTAAAAAAAGGAACCATCGAAATCTCGTAACATTGAGAATTGGCGATAGCCACCATTTTGGATGGCCGCCATTTTGCATAACTACCGTTTTGTGGTGTCTATCATCCATATTCGTATTCTTCATAGACAAGTGTTCCAGAGTTGAGAGTTTCATTTGTTCCCTGCATTTTATACCAAATCATCATGCAACTTCTACGCGCGTTAGTGCCTCCGCAATGCTAACTCGTACCGCAGAATTTTTCAAACAATTGTCCATATTTCTGGTTATACTTCTCGGATTTTATTTTTTTTTAAATTAAAGCCTAGGTACACGCTATATATTGTGTAAGGACATAGGTTTATCTAAAACCAATAGTTTCAAAGTTAAATATTAAATAAGAAAATATTTTAAGCTAAAATGAAAGTTTTTTACATTTAACTGAAAAAGTATTAGATTTACGAAAATATTGCTAATAAAGATAAATATAACCAATGAAACTATCTTTCATTTAAAAAAGGAATGATTGAAATCGGATAACTCGTGGCCGAGGTATGTTAATTTAGAACATAGCGTGGGCCGCCATTTTGAATGGAAGCCATCTTGGATAGCTACCCTTTTGGAATGCCTATCACGTATTTTCGTTCTCTATACATGCCAGTGTACAAGAGCTGAAAGTTTCATCTGGTCTTCCCATTTTATACCAAATCATCATTTTTTGGCTTCTGGCACAAGGACTATGATACTTAACTATATTTTGATAAAATATTTGAAATTAATTAAGAAAGAATGCCAAAAGAATATTTTGAAACCAAATGATATGCAAATAAAATATTATCATATGATATTTAACCAGCGGCGCAACAAATATTATTGTAGCCCAATAAATAAAGGAAAAAAAAAAAAAAGGCAAATGTCGGGAATAATCAACAGAAAGCTGAATTTTGGTCAATTGTTACATCATTACTAGAGATACGTTTTCCCAAAAGTCAATATTTACAGTTTTTAGGGTGTAGCTTGTTTTAAACTCACAATATCAAAACCCTGTTCGAAATAAAAGTTGTTGCTTGTTTCATAAGCTTTAAAATGATGTATATATCAATATGGTAGAACCATTACTGTGTTAGCTATTGAGGCAGCAATGACGCGCAACTGCGCTCGAGCAATGCTTTTCCTTCTGTGTGTGCCCTATCCACATTAAGCAGTTGTGAGCTGTCGACGATTATGACAATATATCTTTGCTGTGTAGTGGCAAGTAAAATAAGTGATGAATTGGTAGTGTATTTTGACGGATTTTTCATGTGATATATTACGTACGCAGATACCATGCCAGCTTGTAACAAGGTTGTCCGTCACTTGCGTCGAGCTTGTTAAGCTTGATATTGTGTTAAACGCAAGAACCATGCATGAAATAAACTTTTTGGAGAAACAAATGGTTTGGTTGTTATAACGAAGCTAATTCAAGCTTGTTGGAATCAGCAACTATGCGAGGAATCTTGTCAAACTTAAATTATTATTTTTTTGTTGCACTTTCACTCTTTTCTGCTTATGTGCTTTTGCATACTGTTAAGATAATTCCACTGTTGGATTCTTTCATGGTATCTTGTACATCGTCAGTTACTTTGTGTGAAGTTTGCTTCTGTTATTTACTGATCCAAGTTCTTCGTTCTCTTGTATGATATTAGTGGTTGTGCTGGTGGCATACGCACCCACGAGCTCTGATGCTTTGTTGAGATCAACCAAATTTTCTTGTGGCTTGGTGTACTGAACCAAATTCAAGTCAGTCTGCAGTCTCATTAAAGGTCTGAGATCTCGTATTCCTTTCCTGACTTATAATGCTGGGGAAAGTGCCGTTTGTATAGCAAATTGAACAGTGTTCTGAAGCATTAGTCCACGTCACCTGTCGAGCTATAGTTTGGCCAAGAGAGACCAGCTTGGCCCCTGAGGGGTTGCTTGGATATAGCGAAGGAGTCGACTCCCCTATTTCGCTTCACTGTTTCCTTATTGTCCAACCTCCAATTTCTGCATGTAGTCCAAGGTGTCGTTCAGACCAGGCAGGTCCATGGAGAGCTTTGCTTCAAGTGTGTCCAAATTGTACTAAAAGTACAGAATTTACAAGATCACTTTATAAACAAGATTTGGTTTGTACTTAGAAGTAAAATTATATAGAACCACCGTTTGCAGCACCACCAATGGTATGAAGAATTCTGCATTTTGTAAACTTGTTTCAGGATAGCCTTCATTATCCTGCCCAGGATAGTACACAACTATTTCGAGCAACTGTGCTGGGCCCTGACTTCTAGTATCTCTTACAGTCTCGGTGACAAACGAAATTCAATTTGACCGTAAATGTTTGTCAGAATTATATACAGTATTTTGTAAAATATTGTAGGAATATGTCTCAATGCTAATTTTATTCACATATTTCTCTTGAAAATGATTCGTGTAGTAAGTCTCAGTGGCTGTTTCCTCTCAAAGAGCGAATTAATACGTCTGCTGTACGTAATTGCCAATACCTTTTAGTGATTCATGTAGATGCATATTTTTGTTATGAAAATTAATATTTTATGAATAGTGTCATTCTCCATTGAAGGATAAATAATATTTGTTAATTTTAGTTTAACTTGGTATAACTTAAACATATAATATTGTTGTATTCCTGATTTTCAGAAATAGTTTATAATGAAAATAAATATGGATTTTAGGCACTTATTTTCATTGTTACCGTAATATCATTTTTGTTAGTTGATTTTTGTAGCTGTTGGATATTCAAGAGCTGAAAGGGAAAATACACAGAATGGTTATTCTGCCGGTAATACTTTAAGGCTGCAAACGTTGAAGTATGACCCTAGCAGATGAACATATATTACGAGTGTTTGAAAATAAGGTTTTGAGAATGATATAAGGACCGAAACGAGACGAGATGACTGTAGAATGGAGGAGAGTACATAATGAAGAATTCTCTGACAGTAGACCCTACGACTCACCCCACGTAAGAATAATGAAATCGCAACGACTTTCGTGGGCAGGCCATGTAGCTCGGATAGGGTTGAAACCAAGGCAATATGCCATCGTGGCTGTCAAACCGGAGAGAAAGACACCGTTAGGAAGACCGAGACAACTTTGCGAGGATAATATTAGAAGGTATCTTCGAGAAGTAGGTGTTTGTGATGAAAACTAACTTGATGTTGCCCATAATAGAATACTATGACTAAGTTACTCCTGCGATAATCATGCGAGTTCCGTAAGTCATAGAGTTATTTAATGGACATTTCACGACATACCATTTGCATTCAGTTAAGAAATGAAGTGTTGTCTAACATGTAGTAACCGTTTGAGACAT
>JAGDQP010018588.1:3578-36300 GCA_022664845.1 Lepisma saccharinum | reverse complement strand
ACATCATCCGCGTATACAAACAGTTGATTCAAACCATTCAATGATAGTCCCTTTTTGTCCCCTTTAATTTTTAAAATCGCATATTCTAACGCGAAGTTAAACAGTAGTGGTAACAAGGCATCGCCTTGTTTCAATCCGTTGCGAATCTTGAAACTATCTGACATATTATTACCTATCCGTACTCTGCTTATGGGGTCGCTGAGACACATCTTCACTAGCTGAACCAATTTTTTCGGAATTCCAAATCGTATCAGGATACTGTATAACTTTTCCCTTTTGATAGAATCATATGCTTTCTTAAAATCAATGAACAGCTGATGAACCGTCCCATTGTATTCCCATTTCTTCTCCAAAATTTGTCTCAAAGCAAAAATCTGGTCCAACGTGGATCTATTTCTTCTAAATCCACATTGGTGATCTCCAATTATTTCATCTACGTATACATTTAGGCGTGTTAACAGAATATTACTTAATACCTTGTAACAAGTTGGAAGTAACGAGATTCCGCGGTAATTATTGCATTCCGACTTATCGCCTTTTTTGTAAATCGGAACAATTATTGATGTTTTCCATTCCTTTGGGAGCTCCTCCTTTCTCCATATAGCACTTATCAATTTATGTAGTTCCTTGATTAGTGCCGTTCCTCCTGTTTTAATTAATTCGGCTGGAATATTGTCTATTCCTCGTGATTTGAAATTTTTCAATTTCTGAACCGACATTTCGATTTCGATCTCGCTAGGTTCGGGAATCCACGGTTCTGCGGTATGGATTTCAAATTCCTCTGTTTGTTCCCCGCTGTGTACATTAAGAAGTTTGTCGAAATAACTTTTCCACACATCGACAATTTTAGTCGGATCCGCCTGAAGATCTCCACGTTCATTTCTAATCATTCCTAACCTCGGCTGGTAACCTTTTCTTAACGAGTTTACCCCTTTGTATAGATGTCGTATGTTATTTGTCTTCCCGTTTTCCTCAATCTCCTGAATCTTCTGCGTCAGATATTCTCGCTTTTTGTTTCTGAACCCGCGTGTGGCGTTTCGTTTCGCGTTACTGTAGTGGTTGGTATTTGCTTCGCTTTTATTACTTATCCATCGTTGCCTTGCTTGTTTTCGTTCCTCATGAAGTTTAATGCATTCTTCATCAAACCAAGGTTTGTTTTTCTGTTGTTTCTTCTCACCTACGCGTTCCTTCGCTGCGCTCTTAATTGTTTCACGAATTGCCTCCCACATCTTACTTACATCAATTTCATTATTAATATCATCATTATTATTACTCGAGTCGGCTAGGATTTCGAACCTATTTGAGAGTTCGAGTTGGTAATCTGCTCTTTTGCTCGGATTATTTAATAGTTTCACTTCGAATTTCAGTTGTTTTGATCCCTTGCTTTCTCTGTTCGCGATGCATAACTTTTCCCTTACTTTTGTGATCATGGAGGTCCTACCGATACAATTATTTCTCTGTGTCTTAGCATGGCAAATAGCTTTCAAACGCAACTTCAGGCATCAAAATCGAGTTTATATTTTGCTAAATCCGAGATTAGCTGTATATATGTGAGTGCCGCTAACAGACTCGTTGCTTAGCGTCACTCGAAGAACTACCGTTCTTCGTGACTATAAACTGAAAAACTATGAATTCTTACCGAACATGCTCTCGTATACAATACACCGTATTCTTACCGTATATACATTAATTTCTAATTACGGTATTATTCAAGAAAGATATCTGTTTTTGATCATAATTACCGTCCGCAAAAGTAAATTATCTTTAATTCAAAACCCCACATTGGTTTACTAGTACATTGTTTTTGAATTTGAATTCAATTTTTAAGACTTGAGGCAACTTTGGCTCAGACCGGATGGATGATGAGATGAATTGGTGAAATGAAGAAAGTGGGAGAAAACGGGAGAACCCCAAGAAAACCCACGCAAGCGGTGTTTGTCCACCACAAAGCCCACATGGCATGAGCGGGATCGATCCGACGACCCCTAGCGCCAGAGGTGAGCGCTCTACCAATTGAGCCACCGCGGCCCTACTTGTACATTGTGTTTCACTATAAAAAGCACTGGGCATTACTCCCTCATGCTCCGGGCTCCAAGACTGTGTATACTGTGAAAATTTATACAGACAGAGACAGTGTAACAAAAATATTTTATGTTATATGCATAGGCCTATGTCAAAAGAGTTGCATAATGAATACTCTTGTAAACAAGCAACTACATATAGGTTTCTTCTAAAGAGTGTTGCAATAGGGCTATGAGAGGTATTATTTCAAAGCATATCATAACTTAGACACGCCCCCTCCCCCGTGCTTTTTGGAAATTATAGGAATAGCTATCGGCACGTAACAGTATGCGGGCCATTTGAAAAATTGAATTTTAAAATAGGGTGACAACGCTGACAGCTGGGTGCTTGGGCACACTCAACAATCACTGTATGCGTCAATTGTGGGGTATATGTATACCCAAAGCTTGGTGAACCCTGGTACGGATACGCCGAACTGAATGGAAGTAGTGAGTATGTAATTTTTAAAATTATTGGCAACGCCGTCAACTGTGGGACCTGAAGTACCTCTATGACGTGTCCGAGCATTTAAATGCAAAGTTTGGTCCTAATTGATTGAACGATATGGAAGCAATTAGAATTTTGTATTCTAAAATTGGTTGGCAACACTGACAACTTCGGCGCCGGAAGTACCCACATGAACTGTCCCAGTACCTTATGCACATGTCAAATGAATGCGAATACGTCCAACGGTAACAAATATGAAATCTAGATTTATTAATCTTTTGACAACCCTGACATACTACGGTGCCTGGAGTGCCTGAATGACCTGTACGATTACCTAATGAACATGTATGTCAAATTTAGTGTAAATCAATGCTCACGTGCATATTTGTATTAATAAATTAATTGATATAAGTTACATTTTAAAATAGGCTGGCAACACTGACGACTAGAGTGTTTGATGTCGGGGACACCCACAACTTTCGTCTATTGTGTTGAATGATGTTTAAGCTAAGTTTGGGGCAGATACGGTATGGGAGAAGTTATTTTCAAAATGATTTTTTAAAACGTTGGCAACACTGAGAACTGGGCAACTCAGAAAATCTCATATATATCAATAATATTTGTAATCTAGGGTTTATGTTGTATTTTTTCTTAATTTCTATAAAAGTAATTCTTGCTTAAAGAGATGTTAGCAGTATTGCAAGTTGCTGCCCTGAAAGAAAACGAAATTTAGAAAAAAACTAATCTCAACCAAACAGGGTAGAGAGAAATTGATTTCGGCTTTGAATACATTGACTTCGATGGATGCAGCCGTTTTCAGTGTGATGACTTTCAACCTAGTAGGTCCTTTTAATTTGGTTATCTTTCTCAAAGTTGTCCAGTTGTCATTAATGTCTTGACCTCGCCATAGCAACAACGTGACCTTGTTCTGAAAAGTAAACTGCATATTTTCGGGAGCTGGATTGCCGGCTAATCCGCATATCTGTTTTTTTTTTTTTTTTTTTTTTTTTTTTTTGTTCCAAGTAAGCTATGTGTTGTTATGTAAGATATCAAGGTTTGCTTCTAAGAGCAGATTAAACTTACGTTGTTCCACGAAGCATTCCATCAATCAACTACGTGCTGGAAAAGATTCTTTACCTGAAATATTGTAGTGATATTTAGGTATTTTGAAAACACTGTTTTAGAATCAAAACATTGATTTGAATTGTTTCCTCGTCTTATTAATCTAACAGTGTGTAGCAATGAGAGTAATAAAGTAGTTTCTCCTGAAAAAAAAAATTGTACTATGCTTATAATAAAAGCAAACATTTCCCCCACCATGGCCGAAGGGTATATTTTTCCTGCCATGATATTTAGAGGTTACATATCTACCTAATTACTGCCAATTTGATTGGACTAGAATTCAGGTTGATACCGTGACGTGTGAGAGAAGTTCGTTATATCATACAAATGGGACTGAATTCCAAAGGCATTTTGGTCTTGATTTTGATCTTTCGTAATCATGTTTAATAATTTTGATCTTTCAAAATCGTCTTCCAGATTATTTCTTTCATATATACGGATTTTGTCGTCGTGGGCTACGATTGTCGTAGTTTTAAGCTGCTTTGACATCTTAATGCTCTTCATAACTCCAACCCGCTCCAAGGGATTTATTGGGAGATATTAATGTTCCAACCATAAATCGAACCCTAAATTCCCTAAATATCAGGCAAAATCCGGGCAATATATTCGTTCTCAAGGCGAGAATAGCGATGGCGAGAAAGAAATTCAGTAAGAAAATGCTTTTTTCTTGCGGATCGATGAAGAAAGAGTTGAGGAAGACGTTAACTCAATGTTTTGTATGGAGTATAGTGTTTTATGGAGCAGAAACGTGAACTCAACGAAAGAGTGAGGAAATAAAATTGGAAGACTTTGAAATGTGGACATGGAGTAGAATAAAAATCAACTGGATAAAGAGGATATGAATAAGTACTGAGGGGAATAGGCGAGAGGAACAATCCTGGAGACACTAAAGAAGAGAAACTGGTTGTACAGAGAGTGCGTGCTCAGGGACTCGATTGAAGGTATAATTGAGAAGAAAGAGAAGAAGTTGTTTTATCCAACTCCTTGATAATATTAAGGAAAATAATTCATATGTTGAGATAAAATGAAAGTACAAGATCGGAATGAATAAAGATGGCTTAGTTTGCCTTAAAGGACCTGCCAGCTTTGGTCAGAACACTGATGATGATAATGATTTATTTAGTATTAGCATTCACACTTATTTGGAATATTCATATTGCTTGGAATCAGTATAATCGTATTAAAAAAAATGGAGAAAGTAATTTTTAAATTGCACATCTTCAGTACAATACTGCTGAAACGTTGTGTTTGTGTAGAGCATTACAAAATTGAGACGGTCAAATTTACAAACCACTGTCACGGGTTGTTGCTCGTTAGCTGGTTTTTGCTTCCACGAATGGAAATGTTCCCGCTTGTGGTTAGTATTAGTGGTTCAGTTAACGAAACACTGCTTCTCAAACGTTTGTACGAAGGAAAGGGGGAAAAAGAAATGGTAAACTCAAAGGAAATTTTTCTCGTGTTTTTCAAAAGTTGACTAAAACTTAATTTCGTCTTTATTCCTGCGATAAAAGGTTGCCTCTTTGCTTTAGCACGTCATCGAATTTGTTGGTGATCGTTCGCCAAATCGAATTTCATATTCAATTTTCTTCTTCAAAGTGTGTCGAATGTCTCCTAGGAGAAAAATAATAGCGAGGTGTAGATTGTCTTCTTTCACATGCCGACGGGTAGGACACTTTATTTAACTTGATGTTGATTTCGAAATATTAATGGTCCATAACTTGAAAATTATTTGGTGTGCTGCAATATATTTCGATTGCATCTGAATATTAGAATTGGAAGTGGTAATTCGTTGTGCTGGTACGTGAGCTGTGAAATGCTTCGCATCATATTTCCCTCTAGAACATGTAAAACTTGTCACGTACTGCGTGAACGTAGTTAATCATGTGTTTCCTACTCGTTCTTCATCCCGTTTTTGCTCTCTCTCTTCTTGCTTCCTTTCCTTATCGATTATCGGGTATCAGTTAACCGCACATCTGCAAGATAAGCGTAACACAAAGGAGCAGAATGTAATTTGGGATATTTTTCATTCTTTTTTTCATTTTCACTCAGATTGTAAAATCTATTGAATTTTCCGAACATTCATGTATGTTCTAGAGAAGGAATATTTTTTAGACCTGAACGTACTGCTGATTTTTTTTTCGTCCATGTTTGGTGTGATGCTGGGATTTATGGGTTTGTGGTTTCTTTCCTTGTTCTTGCTTTCCTTTTTGACAAATCATTTCATTTGAACTCTCAATTCAATATTCTGCATATGCTTGGCACTGGTCTATAAAAATATAACTCTTTTACGACTAGCTAACGAACTCTTCTGTCGATATTCAGAGTATTTAGTGACATTCAGAAGGCTAATGAGGTATTGATTGTGGTACAGTAAGTCAACTTTGCCGATGTATATGTTTTAGAAATGTATGATGATAATCGAGAAACGTGCGCTGCATATTATATATCACAATTTTTGAATTGCGTGCAGCGTTTGCGAGTTATCTATGATTTTTATTGTAGGCTGAATATAATTTACAATTCGTGCTGTGCTAATGTCCATTCTCGAATAAAACTTTGTTATTTTTGTTTGTAGCGAGCTTCACAACCTTACACAATGATGCAGATGTTACTTAGGTTGTACATTACTTACAGTAGTTTCATACTTGACGAGGAGTCTGTTTAGAAATAGAAGTATAATGTACGCTGTAACCTGGGAACATTGGCATTGCGGGGTAAGGTTAGCAGGCTTTGGGGTTACACTAGTAGCAAGGTTGCGCCTTTCAATCCTTCCATTTTATTGGCGATAGTTCCAGTTGCAAAAGGTGGAGAAAGTACCATTGCATGAACGTTGGACAACTACCCCGAGGAGTTGATCCAAAACTCCCGTGGGTAAAATAAATAAACATGGGAAAAGAGAGAAGAAAGGCGAATAGTTCGGGAAAAGCACTACGCGATGAATTATAAGACTGAAGAGACCGAAAATCCTAGACTGCCATTTTCATCCAGTACACAAACGAGTATTATTAATAATAATAATTACTGTAAGGTCTGCTAAATGTGTTCTTCTGAATGCAAAGCTTATAAAGAACCTGACTGAATCCAGTGCATAACGTGTCCTTTGGCCGGCGTAACTTCCAACGGTAGAGCTGAAAATTGTTACGAATATCCAGTCTATTAGAACAACGATTAGGTCTAGACTTTATTTAAATTTACCTGCAGTTGTGTGTGTACTTCTTAATCAAAAAAATATTCTGTTTCTGGTATTTTGTTTGTATGTGCATAGGGTAGATCGGATATATTTCGATGAAGGAACAGGGCATTACGATCATGATTTGCGTTATTTTTTTTTTCAGTCTTTACCCTGTCAACTGAAGTACCATTGGCAGTTCATGACAGTTTTGACCTGTTTCTTCTTCTGATCAAAATAACCTCAGGCTACACTAGTTTTGTCATACGGATAGATGTAAATTAAATGAAACAACAAAGAAGTTGTATGGTATGTAGCCCCATGTACGGCAACTCTTGCCTTAATCCTTTTTTTTTTATGTTGTGCCAGTGTTATCCTAAGACCAGTTAACATTGATAGGTAGTTTGCATACGTTAAAAAGAGCTAAAATCAAAAATGTTTTGCACTTTCCTACCTGTGGAAAAATAGCAGAAGATGTAATGTTAGAATATTTAAAACAAATACTTTTTTTTTCTTTTTTTAAGCTACAAGGTAAATGTAATGTAAATCTGCCAATGTTCCTCCATTTTACGGTGCAGCATTAGTTGTCAAAAGCATTTTCTTTCCATGGACATAAGTGCTTAGTATGACGGAATCTGTGTAACAAAGTGTGGTATCACTCGTTACTTGTGATATTCAAATTTAATAGTAAGTACCTAAACATTTTTAGATATTACCATTTTTAGAACCGTTACAATGCACACACAAAGCGAGCGAGTTAATCTTTCGATCACTTGTGATATGTCTTATCAATGACTTGTACTTATAGGTACACGGAATTGCCCGCTTTTCGTTGAACTGAGTGGTTCGGACTCCTTCGGAGCCAAGTTTACCAAAAACTGTAGATCCCGTTCTTAGCTCACCTGCTCGTTCAGGCTCAGCCATTCAGAGGCGGATAGCGGGCCAAGCGGCGAGTAATAGGTCTAATGTGGTTAGAGTGGAAGTAGTAGCTATTTTAGCGCGCGGAAGAAAATCATCCCTATATGTCGCAAACCGCTGAAAGTAGTTAGTGACCCACAACACTGGTTCTAAGCATGCATATACAATTCATTCATTCCAATAATTGGACTGTTGTTGCACTTCCTTAGAAGCTGCTTCTTTACTTTTTCGAATGGATCTTCATTCAACATCTTTTCCTTGTCTTCCTGTACATTATTTTATTTTCAAAATACCAACTACAGTAATTTTTCGGTGAACTATTATTGCTTTATAGCAGCACTTCTCGAGGAAATCTCTTCTATGATTGAAAGTTCATCTGGTTGATAAATGAATTTGAATTTTATTTGTGGCCTTTAACCATCTCTGACTGAGGACTGGATAGTGTGGGGAAGAGAATGTTGAAAGGTAGTCGGCCAGGGATTGACAGTTGAAGATAGCTTCTTCACTAGCCTCCTCCCACACCTCTAATCTCCAACCCTCCCTTTCGTTGTCGCGCTTCATTCACCGTACAGTGGAGTTATCCGGAAGTTAGCAACATTATTTCGTCAACCGTTAGAAAGGAACTGTGATATCCTCGCGCATTGAATTCGTCCACCTGCTCAAGGCCAAAGATTCTAGTTCGCACATTTCTAAATTCTAAGCTAGTTCTGCCAGTCGGAGCTTCATTCAGTCGGAAGTGACTGCAATCAGTTGACGATGCACTCACTGGCTCCCTCGATGCATTACTGACTTCAGGTTAGGTGGTTATGTCTGAAGGAGTAAAACGAAGTAACTGATTATAGAAGAAATACACACTTTTACACAAAGAAATAAAAATTTGGAAGTCATACAGGATGGACCAGTTCAATGATTCATAAATGATTTCTCAAATAAACCCTATGTTTGTAGACATTTTTTTAAGTGTATTTTTTAGTTCCTTTCTTTTTTCGTTACCTTTTCCTAATTTACCTTATAAATAATCTTGTTTCCTAGGAACAACGCCGTTAAAAGAATGTTATGCTTGATAACGTTTCATGCTTCTTTAACCACTGTACAAGATCCTCTTTTGATCTAGTAGTGATGTGCAGGACGGGAAAAAAGGGAAATTTTAGAAAAAACTAGGAAGAAAACATTTTTTTCACAAGGTAAAAAGGCGTTTTGTTGACGAAATCGTTTACTTATTTACTTGCTTTTTCCTAAGGAATACTTAACACATCTCATGAAATTTTTTGTGTAGGTTTAATAAAATTACATGTTTTTAAGTTAACAAAATATACAAGAAACTTTCTACTTAAATTACGAATGCAGTATATGTCATTAGCGCCTTTGTACAAGAAAAAAGTGCCGTCCACTTATGTCCTTTAGGCATCTTTTGCTCAGACCGGGGAAACTTAAATAATCCTACAAAACTTTGTCAGAGGCAGTCTCAATAAAGATGTTTTTTTTTACTAAATGTATATTTTAAACAAAAGTTTACATTTTAACTATTTCATTGATCAGCAAATAATGTTAGGGCCCCCGTAATATTAAAAAAAAAATAATCAAGGTAACATGAAAAATTGAAGACATTTTTTTCCCGGCGTTCAATTTTTTCGTTTTTTTTTTTTACATAATTATTTTGATTTTATTGCTAATCTTATGGTAGGCCTAATTTTAAATTTACTTCCTATATTCCATACCATAGGAGTTTGATCAGTCTTAGCGCAGACATAGGCCCTACGTTACCCAATTCGGGAAAATGCTTCTAAAAAAAATGTCCATAGTGCTGTTACCGCCTACAACGTTCATTTTATCTTAGCAAAAACAATGCTTCGTTATTCTCTTCCTCCTTTATATTTGTATATTGTGAATCATGTGAACGACCAACCCAGATACAACTGACGTTACACGAAATCATTACGTCACATGTAACTCCCTTTCCTGGCAGAACTAGCTTGGAAATTAGAAATGTGCTTCTAGTTCTGTCATCTCCTAGGAGCAAGAATTGTAGTACGGATGCACTCCTTCTGTATTATAAGCTGAAGGGAAGCCAAAACAAACCGGCAGATATTTTGAAAACATTTCAGAGATAAATTGAGGAAACTGAGAATATAACATTGCCGCCGTGGGCCAGTGGTTAGGGTCGCTATATATTTTCTTTTGTATGCTATGCATATTACAGACCAACCGATGTAAGAAAAAACTGTCTAATATTAGTTGAACTAGTCTAACATTGAGATCCTTGAGCCAGAACTGGTTTTCAAACTTAAATCAGGATTCAGATAGTCGAAATCATAAAATCAAGATTCATAGACACTTCTATTAGAGACTGGTAGATTCACAACAAAGGATTTCAACATGTTGGAGAACGTAGGTTTCTTTCTGTGTTTTCTATCGGTAGCTACCGTTCCGTTGCATACTTATATCCGATAAGAATCATTCTAACCGAGAACACACTTCTCATGCGCCCTTACACCTGCAACCAATATAGAGCCTGTCTCTAAGGCGTTGTTGATTTTATAAGAGCTCAAAAACAAAATAAAACCAATTTACGATTCATAGTAACCGCCAAGAAATAAATAAAATGACGTAACTAAAACTAACGACAATGTTGACTGAACCTGATATTCGACAATGAAGGTTACAAAATAGTAATTCCCTAACTCAGCAGTAGTGCTGTTGTTTGGCCATACTCACTGAGATTTATCGGTGTTTTCCTGAATTAAACCAAGCAAATGCTGGAGTGGTATCTCAACTAAGACCCTGGTCGCTGTCTTCCAAATTCTTGGCCCTAGAGAGATATAACGGGTTTAGTCTGCAGCTGCCATGGACAATAATTTAGGTAAGCAGAAACAATACTTCACCATCAAGCAATTGATGTTTCAAAGAAAAATGCTGCAGAACCAAGCTATCAATCTAAAAGAAGGCTAGATTTTGTAGTAGAGCGAAAGAGTTGCAAATAAGTGAATTTCCGTTATATGCAACACTTCGTTATATAATTTGTTTCATCCACTTTTGTAGAGAGAATGTTTGAAATACTATAAATTCTTGAAGTTTTTGGTTATAAATAAACATTAATTTTCGTGTCTGTTAGTAGTATAGTTTTTCGGGAACGTCAGTAGGTTGTTTATAAATGTCAACAAGTTTTTATATTAAACGTTACTTAAAGGCAATTATTCTCAACGTACACTACAAAAAATAAGTATGTTAATTCAACACAATGCGGTGTCCCAGCGTGACCACCACTTTTTGTGCGTTAACACAACATACGGTGTTGATTTCGGTTCTGGGAGAAAAAAAGTTACGGTTGCAGCGAGATTTGAACACGGGTTGCTCAGTTAGAAGTCGAGCGTCTTACCGACTTGGCTAAACCGTCAGACAGTAAAGGCACTGGATGCAAACGATATTTAATGAGCAACATTTGAATTAAACGACTACACTATAGATTTAAACAGTGTAGGAGATCAAATATTTGTTGCTGAACCCCCAAAACAAACTAAGTTACTTGCACGACTTATCCCATGGTTTAAGCACTTCCTATTTGTCAATTGAGAACCAGAATTCCCATTCATTGAGGATATTCTATTTCTGCGAAGGCAAGCAAGATGACGACAGGCAGCATTACTGGTAACAACGTGTCAAATGCTGCGCTTCGTTTCATAGAAATGAAATATATTCTCAATAAATGTGGATTGTGATCCCAAATTGACCAATGGAAAAGTGATTAAATCATGGTATAATTCGTGAAAGTAACTTTGTTTGGGTTTGGGGCTCAGCAACATTTTATTTTATTCTGTATATTGATTCAATCTACTGTTCTTTCCGTCTGACGATTTAGCGAAGTCGGTAAGACGCTCGGCTTCTAACTGAGCAATCCATGTTCAAATCTCGCTGCAACCGTAACTTTTTTCTCTCGGTACCAAAATCAACACCGTGTGTTGTGTTGATTTAACACAATAAGTGGTAGTCAAGCTGGGACACCGCATTGTGTTGAATTAACCCAGCTATTTTTTCACTGTGTAGGTGCCTCAGTATACCGGTGTGCGGGATTTAAAAGAGACTCTAGTCTATTAAGCTACCTGTACGTCGAGAATTATCAGAGTGAAGGGGGTTGGGGTGAGCTTGTAAGACTATGAGAAAGCGAAGTGAGTTCTAGAACTTGTTAGCACATTCTAGCTTAGAACCTTTGAGAATTGTTGCACTCTTTGGAGGTTAATACTTCTGAAGCTTCTACTCGTTCGGTCGAACGATGTTTGATCACGTCTTCAAACAGAAAATGTTTTCAGCTTTCACGATATCCTTCCTATTGTGTCTTTCGGATTCTCTACTTGGTAATACTACGGCAAAACGCAAAAATGAAAAGAATATAAAGTTTTTATATTGCAATAGTCAACTATCAATTATGCACAACTTATAGTCCATGTCATGAACAATATTTTGACATTGACTGTTGCATGTAATATGTATCAAGTAACAATTATCGTGCAACCACGAAGGGTTTAGTTTAATATGCAGCTTTTAGGAGCGTTGCATATGTTACATTGTATGAAATTATGCATGCGAATTTCTAATGGAATGATTTTTGTTCTGTGCTTAACCGTATTGTTTCCCCTTCGTGGATAGGCAACCAACATTTAATTTCTGCCATGGTGGTTGCATAACCGTGATGGTTTTGTAGTTCTGTTTTTCCCTTCACCGAGCTTCATTCATGTAAATTTCCATTATATTGGGGAGCATTCTTGGGTTCAAGACGCAATGGGTGATATAACCATTGAAAATCATTGGAATAGATAAAATGATACAGTCTGGTGGAAACGTTCTTCGTCCGTACCTCGGTTTCATTTTTTACCAGGGTCGCTAACTGACTTACTTTGAAATTAGTATCGGCTACGAGACGGCCGTTTCATGCGGTCTCGTGAAAATGTTTCGTCTCGAAATTATGTACTTGTCCCATTTAGTGTCTCGGAGAGTTCGGTCTCTACTCATTTTCGAAACGAGACGAGGGAGGGAAAATGTCTCGTCCTACGCACTTACGATAACGGGACCACTCCTTTAGAGTGGATTTTTATCGAAGATGATAAATTTCTGCTCGAAAAAAAGATGCTTTTCAAAGGTAAATGTAATATTTTTATGTGAATTTCCAATCGTAGAATATTGGAATGAGAAAGAGAGAAAAGCTTGACCTCTGCAGGCCAATCAGCCATCAATCGAACACTGTATACTCTACGCTAACCGGGCATGTGCGAGCCAATCATTCAAAAGACCTTTATCGTCCGTCAAAACCTTCAGAACCACGTTTAAAGATGATTATCGTGTATATATATATATATATATATATATATATATATATATATATATATTGCTCCTCGCGTCTTCTGGTATATTGTTACTGAGAAAAGTTGTCACGCCTTCTGTTGTCATTTTTAACTAAACGTGATTAGCTTCGCAGTATTGCTTCGTCTTTCGGTAGCCTTCGAGGTAACAATAGCGGTTAAAAACTTGACTAGTTTCCACAATGCATTGAGAACCACCACTGTATAAGGATGGAAAATCGCTCTTCCAATTTTGAAGAATAAATGACATCTGTAAAGCATCGTAATCCCATCTCAGAAGATCACATTTTCTAACTAAGGCCAGAGTGTTTAGTTAAAAAGTCATTTGTTTCGATTAATATTCAATTATATTCGATGAAAGAAATTTCTCATCGAAAAAATAGTGAAAAATTTCGCTTTTCTGATTTAATGTGTAGAATGCTTTCAAGTAAGTGATTTTTGGGTTGTAATTTACGTTTTTAAATGTTAAGAAAAATATTTTAAACCCGTTTTTCTTTCTGGAACGAAATACAATAGTAGAGCGTTAAAATTAACCCCACCTCATTCTTTGTGTGTGTGTGTGTGTGTGTGTGTGTGTGTGCGCGCGCGCGCGTGCGGGTCATCTTCAGGCTCTCTCACATAGTCTCGTAAAAATGTTTCTCCTTTGCTTTTCTCGTCTCGGAGAATTCTGCCATTTCTCATAAGAAACACTATTCAGAAAATTTTTTGTGGTATTTACATCATAGCCACACTAACCTTACTCTGTAAATAAAGCTTATGAGACAGCTTTAAATCCTATCTCGTTGGGGATTGATCTCAGGACTTTTAGGAGCAAACATATTCACTTTCTGACTGAATTTCTGGTTATTAACTTTTTCCTTCGTGTTGCAGTGCCAGTTGTTTCAATGTAACTTTAAATGGCTTTTATTTTGATGATGATTGTACTTAGTGTTCCTCGAAGGCAGATTTAAGACACAAAGTTTCCAGGGTAGCGTAAACCGAATGCTTGCATCCCATTGCTTTCGAATGGAGATAATGTTAACGTGCAAAGGACGGGACCTAAAGTTGAAAGTGGATTCCGAACCACCTGTGTGCTCAGCAAGAATAGAGCCAGGGTCCCTTTCATTAGAGAGCAGCGAGCAAATCCACCTATCTCTCGGAAAGTGGAAGAAGGTATCTTATATTCGAGCGGAGCTTTAGTGATTTACATTCCTTCATGAAAGCGAAGGAACTCCTTCCATATCACTTTAAAGTTATGCTTAAAATGTGAATTACTTCAATGTAAGACTCCCTTATCGTCCAACAGCAAAGACACGAGCGATCTCAGATTTAATCCACGGCATAACGACAAATCTTCCGTGTTGTTCCAAGATCGTGCAGACAAGTTACTTGAAATAAAAAAATTGAGTGATTATGGTAAGATTTTTTCCTTTCGCGATCACAACATGAGCACGCAAATATGAATTATAGGTTTCAAGAAAGAACGGAGGATAGTTCTTTTATTTTATCGCAAACGATTTAAATATGACATTGTAACAGGTGGTTAAATAGAGAATTATGGCGAGGATAGGATTACAATCTTGCCTATTTTATGACTGTAGATAGTTTTATGTAAATTTATTCCGAATTCACACTTCTTTTACATTTTAAATGTAACTTTTGAACACTTCAAATGAGTTAACATTTGAACATTTCTTGTATACTGTTTAACTTCCGATCAGTACATGAACTTTCTGTATAATTTTCTTATTGAGTAAAGCCGGTCAAAGTGGCATACTTTTTATTTACCACCCCATAACAGAAAGCTATAACTAAATGTTTAATATACCGATGGAAACCTTGGAATCTCTTCAACATTCTACTGGGAAATGAAAGTTGAAATATTAAAATTTGCGGAAAACAGTAGATATTTATTGGAGAGAGATATCTGAAATTCCATTGTGCCTACCACTATGCGGGTAAAGTGGAACACAACTTGATTACAATTTAATATTTTTATATAATCTAGAATAGCGGTTCTCATTGGGCACGGAACCCTTTTAACTCAAATACGAGGCTGCGGAGCTCCAACATGTTTTGTTAGGTCTGGGTTTATGTACAGTGTAGAAGAGTTTGCTTACATACGAGCTAACGACTCAAAACTTGTTTTCCAGTTGGTAACGTCGCGGAATTTGGATCAGCAGTGGGGAAGAATACGAGCTCTGCAGCAGGCTAGCTTGACTGAGGTTTTCCAGGGGGATTCTTCAGTTGATCAGGGTGGTAATTACTTCCCAATCTCTAGCCTCGAAAGAGTAGTCACGTAAGGACATCAGCCCTCAGATATAACGAATTTAGGCCAATGATGGAAATTCATCCCAGAAAAGGAAATTAAAATGAAAAACTCATATCCAGTGGGGAAGTGTAGTACAGATAAATTAGTTTCAGTGAGTTAAGAGTAAAACTAACAATTTCATTTTTTTCTAATGTTCTTTATGAAGAACAATATCCATCCATCAAAGAACAAAGAAATTATACAAATGATTTACTCATTTCAATGCGACGAATGAAGTTCTTTCCTGCCCATGCAAAGTTCTTTCACCTCTGGCTTTCTGAAGGAGTGTTGCAGACGCATGTCAGGCTCAGCATCCAGTCTGTAGCAATACTTCGTTTGTGTGGAAACAAGTTGAAAAAAACAGCCTCGCACAAATACGTAGCAATAAACGGATTCAAACAAACCGACGGATCTTTTCCGTGTGATAACCATCGGACTTCTAAATGGAGCAGTAACGATCTGTGATCATTTCCCTTATCTTCGCATAACATCTTGAATATTTATGAGTTTATATAGTTCAGCTCTTATTGCATTAGATGGCAATGGTCTTATTTTTAAACAACATCCATCTTTTTGTAGTGTTAAAATTGAAAGAAATACTACAGAGGGACAATTCTAATCCCGACCCTTGATAAAATCGTTACTCCTTTCTTACCATTGCCATTTTCTCCTCGTGCTGGTGTTTTCTATCTACTTGTTATTTTTATAGATTAAATGGATGCATTGAAAATCATATTGATTTGATAAACTTTTACTTTTTGTAGTTTGAAAATATCACTTGAGTACAAATAATAAGGAATTAAATTCAATAGAATTTTATTTATGTACTTCAGGCCAGAATAGAGGAGGAGTATCCGGGAAGGCGTCGGCCAGAGCCTGAGTTGAAGGTACCACCCCAACATTTGCCTGGTGTGACTGATGAAAAACCCGGTAAAAACCTCAGTTAGGATGGTTGGCCGGTGGGATGGAACCTAGGGATCCGAATATTCATTACTTGGATCCGGATCCGAAACTATGATCCTGATCCGAAATCCAGAGCTTTGGGCTTCGGATATCAGGTCCAATAGATTCGTGCAATTTCTGTCACAGATTCAAAGACCCAGTATTCGGACGTGGTTACTATGATGCATCTGAAACTGTGATACTGGGTTGGTAAATTACGAAAGACATTGGCCAATACCTTCCACATCCTCTACCTGAGTCGAAAATGACGAAAGATCGTAAATAAAGCCAATTAAATTCAATGTATCTGAAACTCTTAAAATATATTTTATAAAGGGAGTTGTGTATTTGATTGCTATTGTTCTCTTGTCCAAAGTTAGTTGACAGGAACATTTTTACGTCCTGTATTTTCTCTAAAATACCTGTTTTATTTCTGAAAGCAAATGAATCTGGGAAAGAGGTATCGTATTTTTATACAATCCTTCACGGGAAAGGACCATTGTTTGGTCTTTCCTTTTAACAAGGGAATATTTATTGCATAGTGACTTATAACCACGTCACAGAGTAAAGGTTATGAACAGGTGTGGATACAGTTGGTTGGTGATGGGGAGAGTGGGATTAGAAGAGATAAGCTGGTGCTGTCGATTATTTGTTTTCCTTTTGTCACTCGAATATATGTCTTAGTGACCCAATACTATATGACTGGTTTCAAAAGCACTAGTCTTGCAATTCATGTAAAACTCTTCAATTTCTTCTCTCTCTTTATGATCCTGCTTTCTCTGTCTCCCTTCTCAACACTATAAAATGAAGAGTAAAAAAGAACCGAAAGAAGACATCGTTTGGTAGCCGAAAACAATCTCCCAAAATACGAATTAGGAAAGACTACGATGACTGTTCGAACTGTTTGACCATACCTAATTGAACCCACAACCTCCCGAATGCTAAGCCAACGCTCTACCAACGTAATTTGAAGGAAATATGTATAGGGAGTACAGTCACTGCATACAGTGCATAGCGAAGGGGAAGTTCACCGATTATTTGAGAATCTTTGCGGTCGACACAAGGATATTTTCACGGATACTGTCGGGGAGCCCCGACTGATCCTTTATTGACTCCGCGGAGCACACTTTGAGAACCGCTGGTCTAGAGTATATAATAGTGTAATGTATAATAAACTAGACTGTATAATATATAAACAATACAATACAATTTTAAAATTTTGACAATTGGAGTGAAAAGTGCAAAGTCAACAAAATTATATAATTTCTGGCTTGCTGAGTGCCCTGCCATTTCTAGAAACGTGTTAATTATTTATGTATATTATATAATTGTACTACAATTGTAAAAGTAAATATCCTATTTTGAACAAAATTATTTCGTTTCTCAACAGCAGACTATGTTGAATTATGTTTCACTTTGTCCGATTTTGTATTTTTCTCTTTGCCCGTTATCTTTAAGCAATATGTACGCCAGTGAATTGTTTATAATATCGTATCGTGCTATTATAACAGATAATAAAGTACTTACCAGATATAACAGATTTTGTTTTCCAGATATACCTAAGGAACTACGAACATCTTCTCTCTTAGCTTCCGAACATCTTCGCTCACTCATGCACAAGGTTTTCTCTACTCTACTCTCGCACCAAGCAGCAAGTGTACTTGCCCATTACTTCATACAGTTGCCGTTACCAACATGTCATGTCTACAGTGATGCCAACTGTTTTGGTTGCGCTTGTTCTCGGAAATAACGAAATTTCACTTTGCCCGACCATGCCACTTTTCCTGTCTTTTCCCGTACATTTTCACCCATTTTAATTTCAATTAACTGTTTTGTAGCCTAAAATTGAAACAAAAACGTCGGCAGGAGTGGGGATAGATCCAATGTCATTTTGGCGATAATATATTGTTTTAAACAACTGACAGTGAAATGCGAAGAAGAGACTATAATGTAGTCACTACAGATATGAGGGAGGGGGGAATAAACCGAAGATATCGTTCTCTGGTGGCCGGATCCGTTGTAGTACGTGCTTCCGCCGCTAGATGCCTCTTGCAGAGACCATTCTGCATCAGTCTACCGACCAGCGTTACCTTGTTTAGGTTACCAACATTTTGCGATGGTAAGAATCATATACGTTAATAATTATGGGTAATACTAAGTTGCCTTCAGACTACGGAACTTAACTTGGTTATCGTGCTTGTACTACCATTGTCTGTAAAGAAACAGGTAGAGGTCTCCGTAGATAAAGAATCTGCTTGGTACACGGGAGATATTTAAATTATTTAATAATGAACACAAATGAATTGATTGTAGCGTAATTTTTTGAAGATTAATTCTGCCATCATTCTTTTATATTTTAAAAGTGATACGCACCACTAGAATACTGTATATTTCGATAAAGAAATAAAGAAACTCAGGAAGTGAACCGTGCCTAATGACTAACTTGCGTCTAGAAAGCCGATTCTTACTAACGTTACAATAACCGTCTAAATTGACGTTAGTTAAATTTGAAACCCGCGTTAACGGTAACTTGCGTTTACATTACTAAAATGAACTCGAGTTAACGTTAACTATGGTAAGATGTTAGTAATGTAAACAAGGCATAAATGAGTGAAAAAGTGATGCCACGTAATAAGTATTTTTGTTAAACGCCTCTCGCTTGTTCGGCAATTTGTGTGATGACTGAAAAGTGGAAACAACGCGTGAGGCTATGAAATTCTGTTTTCTGTTTGAGAAAACAGCTGTAATGCTTGAAACTGCTTACAAGGAAGCTGCTCTGAGAAAATCAAAACTTTCCTCTTCGAGGTCACTTGAAGATCAGCCTCGCTCAGGGCGACCCTCAACCTCCCGAACGGACGAAAACATCGCCAGAATTAGTGCACTGATTATGGAAGACCGTCTCAGAACCACTGATAAACTTGATTTGTTTGGTGCACCTTGAGGTTCTGCCCACGGACTTGGAGCAAGAAATTGCAAGTGAAAAAGAGTTGCAGCAAAACTCGTGCGTCAGCAGCAGACAAAACCTTGATTGTGAAACAATTTTGAAGGGAAAACAACATGATACAGCTTTGGTACCCGCCATTTTCACTCGAACTTGCTTTGAGTGACTTTGTTTTATTCCCCCGAATGAGAAAAGTCAACAAAAGAAACCTTTTTGCAGATGTATCACTTGGCAAGAGTTTCACGACTGCTTCGAAAATGGAAAACTCGTTTAGACCGGTGCTTTTCATCAAATAGACAGTACTTTGAAAGCGTTTCAAGTTGTAACATCCAAAAATGAATACACACAATTTTATTACAAAATTCCGGTTTCTTTTGGGTACCCCTCGTATATTGAAGAAGTTCGAAGCAAATGAAGTTTTAATGTTCATTTTTTTTTTAGTTTCAAATTCCCACCGTTGTCTAACTAGAACTAAGAAGTCTTTCATGCAATGAATTCTAGCAACGCGACAAGTGTCAAGGGTTTGAGAAGCAGCAAGAAAAAAGCGTGCAAACAAGCTCTGAAAGCTATCCCATGACGCTGTTTGTTTTTCCTCTCACATTATCGTGTTTACTTCCGCTGCATGCTATCCAATCTAATGAAAGCTCAGCTTTTCTTCCTTTCTTCCCTTTACGTCAAATAGGCTGCTGCTTTGTCTGTTGCTAAGGATTTTAATGTAGAGAAGGAATAGAAATTATATTTTCTTGTTTTCTTCCGTACTGTATTTAATTAACCTATTCGTATATAATTTTCCCAAATGAAGCGTAATGAAGGTTGGTTTACAGTCTCTTACTGTTCAGATTTGCTTCCTGTCAGTTACAATTGGCTTATTGTCTTTAGAGACTACAAACTCTTTTGCTTAACAGCATTAAATGAAACCGTAGAGTTCTTTGCGACTTGATGTAAATAACTTAAATGTGTTTTCTTGCTGTAGCTTGTGAATTCGATTTTCAGTTGCTCAATCTTTTGTAAAATAATAGTAGTCATTGCTCAACATAGCGTGATTTTGCCAAGAAGATTATAAACCTTCTTCTGCCTGCAAACTTTATGCAATATGTACCTACTGTTTCAAGCTTCCGTAATTGGAGAAACGTTTTCTATTGTAAGCTTCAGTGCTTAACTCTTGTCAGCAATATAACTGGCTGTTAGAGTTCGTTTCTGCAGTTGATGAAATCTTACTTTTTACTATGCGACTTACAAGCAAAGCTTTTTGTGTCGACTGTTATTTTCGTTTTACGTGAAATTTCTGTACCTGAGAGCTAGAACCGCTTAAGTTCAATTTTGGCCAAAACATGATAAACGCAGTTTTGTATAGCATTCGGAAGGTTTTAAATAGTGGTTGCTTGATTCTTATTGTAAACATGTTCATAATGTAAATAAGTAAGTCTGTTAGGATCCTATGTAGTTTGTCCACTTAGTTTCTATACGAAAGGAAGTGTTTTTTTAAAATCTGTTTTCTGAAAATATGGTTTTGTGACTTACGCTCTTCTAGCTCTCAGGAAGAGATTTATTCTGGAATTGAAATTTTATTGTTTGTGTTTACAATATCAGTTGTTTTGCATAAGTCTTTTAAAATTTAATTGTGTAGCCTATTTAAAGTTAATGGTTTCTGGTTATTGAATCAGGAAATACGTATATCTATCTCGTAATTGCATTTGTCTTCGTTAGAGTAGAAGGCTGAGATCAATATCCTATCTTTGCTTTCGGCCCTAATGCCTATTTATATCTTTAAAAGAGCAAGAAATGGGGTAAGGGAAAATAGGGAGCAGAAGAGTAATAACTGTAATGGAACTGAGAACTCCATTAAGTCTTTGAATGAAGCGTACGGTACGCAGAAAACTTTAACAGTTCAGTATTAGCTCAGTAATACAGCTTTGTTTTGTATTGTCGGTAAACTGACTTACAGTATTAATATGAACATGAATATGGCTAGCGAATTGATAAGCGATTTGAATTAGTATAGTTTATACATAAAAATAGTTGAAAATAGAATATTAATTATATTGAGAAATCATTCCATGACGAATAACGTTCATGCTGGAAAACCGTTGGAAGACGAATATCGTTCATAGCGAAGTATCCTTGAAAATCAAATATTCTCAATAATAATAAAATCATTGGAAATCGCTTACATTCTTATTAAAAAAATAATAGGTGGAATGGAGTATTTATTCATACCGAAGCATCATTAAAAATCTAATATCAAAGTATCGTTTTTTATCGATGTTCGATATATCGAATTTCTTGGTATCAATTGAACATCAGTTACTTATCAGTGCTGTATACTGTATATTTACCGAATGCTTAAAAAATTGAAATGATTGCGCGCTCGTTCTGCCTTAGCTATGTTCATAAAACGTTCCATTTATTATAATGCTGATTATTGGTTTTTCCGGTCGTATGAGATCTGTTGTTTAAGGTGCGTTTCTTTTAATTACTTTCAGTGTGTCAGAAACCGTGAACTGAACGCGGAATCATTTGATTATAATAAGACTGTGTTCGAAACCACTCATCCACGAAGCTATGTGAAATTCCTTTTCCCTTATGCTCCTTGGTGTTTTATTTTCTTCCTTTACGTAGCTGCTAGAATGCATGAAGACATGTAAAGAAAACATCGCATGCTATGTCGCAATGCGTCTCCTCTGTACCAACTATAGTCGATTCCTCTCTTTTTCAAAGTGTAACAGCGTTATTTTACATCTCGTTCATAATAACAATACGCGTTTCATGAAACATACGATGTTTGGGAAATCCGCTTTGTTTATGTATCTTGCACGCAAACTGTTTTTCTTCCTTGTCTGAAATGGGTGACCGTTCCACGAAACACTTTTTTTCTGTTACAACTCCTATGGGTGTGAAAAAAGCTCGTTGTCTGTTATTGTGCTAAGGTGGATAACTTTTTCGTGTGCATATGGTTCTCGTCCACTCAATCAAATTCTGTTGCTGCCTTTCAATTTTTTTTTTATTATTAAAGCTTGATAATTAAAACTGTATAAAATTAAAATTGTGACTTCAAAATCGATCGCCGTTGTTAATGGGTTTCTGGAACTACCGCGACTGATCATTGCATATTAAATCATTTCTGTTATATTTAACTTAAGAGTTCAAAGGTCAGAATACAACATTGTAATTAGTCTATAGTATACTCTTAAATGGCCAAACGGTGCATAATATGACAGATTTTTAGGACTTAAAAAAGCTTGTTATCCAAGTCCTATTCAGGGTTTCCTTATAGATGATAATGATGGGTATTCTGCCCGGAGGCTGTCTATGACTCGAAGGTTACTGGGTAAGGTAAACCAGTGGTTGTTTGCCACTCCCTTCCATCAGACAAAGATGACGTCAAACTCAGTTTCATAAGGAAACGATCAACGTCACACTTCTTATACATATTACTTACACTTCTTGAAAACAAAACCAATGGATTTTCAGAAAAGATGCGTACAAGGAGTGTATTATAAATAGTACGCTTTGGAGGACTGGGACGAGCAGGGCCCAGGCGGATGTTCAACACGTTGAACATGAGCATGTGGAATATTTCACCTCGTATATTGTTAACAGTTTGCAACACTGCATTCTGTGCTTTACATATTATGCTTATCATCACTAGGGGGATACCATTTGTTCAATAAACTGACCTAGTGTCATTTGAAATAAAAACGACATAGCAAGTTGGAAACACTGACAACCAAATGGGATCGTTTTTTAATTCCTAATATCCACCGGATGGTTACAAATCACCTCCCGAAAACTCAATTTTATATTAATCCATCGTTTCTGGTATATGGTGAAATATTCTTCATATTTACCATTGACAGTAGTCAATTTTGAGCCAAAAGTTGGAAACCTTGTATCTCGAAAAGGAAGCAGAATCGGCTCCATGTTTATGTGCAATGTTTTCGTTGTTTTGGTGTCAGGAATTCGTCAGCGTCCCGCATATTAAGATACACCGTGTATATACATACACATACATACTTGGGTCGTTCCATAATGATTTGGACTAAAGTAAAGTGGAAGTGGATAAACATAGTTTAATTGTAGGAATACATTCATGAATATTACATACAGGTAGTCCGCATCCAACTGGATGCAGCGTTCGCTTTTCCAGAAGTTTTCAGATGGCTGCAGCAGGTCATTCTTTAGGGGTACTATGGACCCACTCATGGACAGCCTGTTGCAATTCCTCGTTGCTGCGAATCTTCGACCACGCAGGTTCTCCTTTATCTGTCGAAAAGTGCATAGTCCGAAGGGGTCAAGTCGGGGAAATATGGCAGATGCGGTAACGCTTGGAATCCAATTGATGTTATAGTGTCACATGTCTGACTGCTGGTGTGTGGTTTGGCGTTGTCGTGCTGTGTAAGCACTTTTAGCGGCCATTTTCCTGCACATTCCTGTTGAATTCTGCGTTTCAGTGTAGGCAGAACATCACAATAGATGTCACTGTTAATTGTCTGCCCGTTGGGAAACCAGTGGATTAAGGGTATTCCGGAAACACCCTCTGTTGCACCACGTATACACTTGTCCACGGTCTGCTTCTCCGCACTTCACGTTGTGACTCACTACTGCTTTTCTATTGGGACTAGGCGATCCATCTTACGGCAGAATGTTGAACATAGCACTAGTGCTTTCACAAACATAACACAAGCCAGGCCAGCACGGTTGATCCGCATTTTTACTGCACATTTTGACACAAGTGTGGTTTACCCATTTTGACACAAGGCCACACCGCAATACGACTTAATGTTTTATCACTAGAGGGACTTCATTCCGTGGAATTTCACAGGCAATGTATCTACTGTATTTGAAGTCAATTTACTGCACTTCGACTCACTGGATCTGATTTTCCGGGTTTAATTTAAACCCCTGTTTAATCTTTTAAATCCCTGTTCATGGAACAACAATAATGTTTGCAAGTTGTAGATTAGTAATATTACCATGAATATTTAAAACTAACAATGTCAAATCTTAGATAGTTCATTTGGTACACATTCATAAGTATTATTGCGGATGCTTTTCAAAATTCCATTGTTGCTTCTCCTTTGTCCGGTACCTTTAAAAATATGAAAACTCCCACACTCACTCGCACCGCAGGTACGGAGGTCTCTTAAGCTATTCGGGGGCCCTGGCTAAAGCATTTGGCGTTATACTCTGTTAGGGCGCTTGTTACCCTACAGTCGATAAGAGTAACTGGTTTACCTTTGGCTGGGGCCCTGGGCTGGAGCCCTTTTAGCCTCCCCTCCTTAATCCGGCTCTGATTACAACTTGCTAATTTACAAATACTTTCATCCTTACCTATTTCCACCCCTTGTTAATTTAAATTTTGAATACTTATTTCGCTCTATTCTTATTCCTATTTCACCTTCTTACAACTCCTTTTGGTTCTTTAGGACGAAGGAACCCAGGCGGCAATGCCCGCCCTCCTGCTCGGGCCAATCTACCACTGTCGATTAGAGATCGCAGCTCCTATTAACTAGAAA
Source organism: Lepisma saccharinum (assembly GCA_022664845.1). Lineage (NCBI taxonomy): Eukaryota > Metazoa > Arthropoda > Insecta > Zygentoma > Lepismatidae > Lepisma > Lepisma saccharinum. The sequence goes on along the minus strand of JAGDQP010018588.1, from coordinate 11,543 downwards.
ATCTCCCATTTCTGCTAAACTGCATAATCAAAATGGCGGCAGCAAACACTTGATGAGAATTACATGTTTGGTTACGATAAAAAAGAACTTCTCTTTTTGCGCATGTGCGAACATAACACGAACTGAAAATTGAGAACTTTCAGTACCACAAAGAAATCTCTCTGTGTTTTCCAAGATTACTGAAAATACGAACATTTACCTGACATATTATTGAATATATGAAGGCACTTCCCTAAAATTTTTAACAGTGTGGTAACAAAAAGGAGTACAAGGCAAACGATTTACAAACAAAGCAGATGCCTTATTTTTATTTGTAGCTTGTGAACCGTATTTTGAAAAACTTCATTATTTAAATTCGTATTGATTGATGCCTGACTGTGCGATCGTACATATGTTGGTAGAGCGTTGGCTTCCCATTCGGGAAAACTTCTGTTCGATCCCAGTAGCCGATCATCTTTACTGTTTTTTCCAGGATTTTTCCTTAGTCACCTCAGACAAATGTTGGAATAGTACCGTGCGGCCGACTCCTGCACTCATTCTTTCCCCTTCCTATTCTGGTCCCAGATTCGAATTCCGGCAGGGACATGGATGTTTCGGATTGTGAATTTTAACTAGAACGTGACTGATAATCGTGACGGGCCAAAGTAAAAAAGTTACTACAGTGGATCATACAAAATTAAGTTCACCAAAGTTCACCTCCTATCCTGGCTTGATCTATAGAATGTCAGGATAAATACACGCCATAAATGAACTTATATCATAGAAACCTGAACGACAGTCTGGACTTCTATAACAATCAACACACATCGGAATGCATAGGCAAATAAAAAATAAACTTAAAATAAAGACATACTTTTCTTAAACAATTCGTACTAAAAAGTAAAAAATAATTTTGTCTATGCATGACTAAAAACAAAAGCATGGGGCGCTTCCTCATACACAGTCACTTTGTAAATTCTTCCATTGGCGCGCCCCATGCTTTTCATTTTAGTCATGCATGGGCAAAATTATTTTTTACTTTTTAGTACGAATTATTTAAGAAAATTGTGTCTTTAAGAAGTTTTTTTTTGTTTTTAATTATTTTTTTCAGTTATTTTGGTGTTAATACTTTCTCTCAAGCTTATATTTTGTGACCCAAATCGTAAAGTTTTCTGCAACCAGTCAAACCCAAGAACGTTGCAGGCTAGTATTTATTTTAGGATAAAGAAGTCCATATTTTAAAAAAAGTAATTAAAATATGCTTTTAAAATATAAAAATATACAAAAATATATGAAAGTAACAATGGAATATTGTATTGTCACCCAACTCACGTCGCTGTACAAAATTTCATCATTGTATGACGTCGGGAAATGTGTTAACGTTGCAAGATTTGAGGACATCACGTACCATTGTGAACTGAAGAAAAGTCTGTAAAAAAAGACATCTTTCACTTTGACCATATTCTGATTCTTTTTACGTAGCATACTAAAATTACATAATTGTGTTTGATTGTGAGTGATGGAAATGCTAAAATATTATTTTTATTCGAGGCTGCAGACGACCTAGTGGGAGCTCCTTTGTAAACCCAATCAGTTGTGTAAACATCCTCTTACGAAAATAATAATCTCCCTTTCGTGACTTTTCTGGGCGAAGCAGATAGCAAATTTAACTCTGAATTAAAACCAGGTTTCACTTTGGTATACGGAGGAATTCTGTAGCCTCAGGGAAAGGAAAAATTCACCTGTTTGGATGCTGTTATTTAATCAAAGTGTTCGCAAGAAATGAAAATTAAAATATCTACATTAATGTTATAAATAGAATGAGATTATTTTAAAGAAAGTAGTTGGAAATGTCAAGTATCGTTCACGTATTATGATCCTTTGTTAAGACATAAATTACTTTTACGATTTTTTTTTCTTTGATTTAAAGTGTTGCTGACGTCCTATACGAGTTCTTGAGCTTCTGAGGACGGGACCTATAGTTTTGGTGTAAGTTGGCTCTGAACCATTGGATTTAATAGACTCGACCGAGTTTGAACCGGATACTGTGGACACCCAAAGTGAGTTTGCTAACCATTCTGACAACCGGAAACCCTAATGATTTAATTGTTTCGCCATTAGTGTTGAAATTGGTTTCTAATAATATTGCAGAAAGGATTATAGTACCTTAATAATGTCTGTAGTCGCAGCTAATGCCTAGATAACTTGAAGTGTGCTGTATGTAGAATGGTCAGAATTGATGTGATAATGAGATATCCCCCCATTAGAAAGGAGGTTCATCTCAAACCCGAATAAGAGCAGCTAATACGACGAGGAGTCTGTAACTTGATATGCCAGTTTGTAGCTTCTGATGACAAACGAGTGAATATGTCCTTTCAAGACGAGTAAATAATTAAGAGAGTACTTTCACCGTGTTTCTTTTAACGTGATGTATTATTTTACTGAAGGAAAGTGTTCGAGAAAATCTGTTACTCAATCTAGTGTACACTCCCTAGTGTTCGGATGGCAAGAAAATATAAAGGTATTAACACAAAACTTGGAATAAAATAAAGGTATTGTTATAGTGCTGGATTTTACAGATTAAATTCCAAAAGATTTATCGCACTTGAATTAAATTTAGTATGACCTTTAGGCATCTTTGGGTCATGTCCGATTGTGGTAAGGGAAAAGGATGTGGGCTCAAAGTCGGCCTGTTTGAAGGTACCATCGGGTATTACCGTGATGTGGCTGAGGAAAAGCCCTGGGGAAACTTCAGTCAGGATGGCCGGCCACTGGTATCAATCGCAAGACTTTAAGAATGAAACGTCATGCTTTACTGACTAAGTTATGTCCGCTCGGTAGGATGATGTTCTTCATAGAGCACTTTTCTGGGTCTAGGGAGGGGGGAAAGTAGCGACCAGAACCTTCTCAATGCTAATCTGAAGTCAGATTATAATTCGTTGTAGACCATGGGGGAAGAATCGACCTCATAGTATGAAAGAGAATATAGAACAGTATGGAATTCGATTATAGTTGTTTCAGTCAGTGCACGAATATGAAAATAGACACCGACCGTGGTAGTCGTGTGGTCTGAGGCGTTAGGCCAGCGTCGTGAAGGTCGCAAGCCTGCGGGATGAATGTTCGTGGATTTTAACAAGAATTGAATTTATAATCGTGACGGCTCGAAGTCACAAGTTACTGAAATAGCCCATAGAAAATAAAGTTTAATGAAGAGAGGCATATACTGACCAAAATACAAAAGAGAAAGATTGAAATGACGTATAACGAAAACTAAACAGTATGTGCTGTCAACGTCTGTAAGCTTCTTAGAAGTAACCATACTATTAAGCTGCCAACTTAAGCGTTCTATTTTTTTTCCGCATTTCCTTCCACAGCAGTGGGTTTACGTTTTAGTTACTATGTTGAAGTTTAGAACAAAGCAGAGAACTGGCGTAGTTGTTCTTGGTTCAAGGCGGAGCGGAAACATGTCTTAGATTTAAAATATTATATATTTTTTTCATCAAAGCACCATTGTCTGGTTTCACCCAGCCATAATTTTGGCTACTATAGCTGCAGCCAGCGTCAGCAAAAGAGATTCACTTGATATCATTGCTTGGCTCTCACTTGTGGCAGCTGTTTTATGTCCAGCCGAATCATGTGACAGTCGTTTCGTTACAGTCCTGGAAGAAGAAGAAGAAAAAAGCAAGTTAGAGAAGACTCTCAGTAATACTATGTTACTACAACCTTTTATGTATTTCCAGAAAAATATGTCTCGGATTTAACGCGATTTGTGGGGAAACTGATAGCGGCAATAACATTGTAAGATGTTAATTTTTTGCACCTAAATTGAGTAGGATTCATGTATTCAGTTTATTCTCGAGGAATATCTCTTGTGTAGGTTGACAGTCGAGAATTTGCATTTTGATATTATTGAACACAATTTGGATTCGAAACAGAAAGAACGCATGAACTAAACATTGCAGATTTTAAGAAGGTGAGCAGCCATTAATCCAGTTGCAAATCATTCCTAATGTTTCTACAAGGAATTAAGACCACTTGGAATCTTTTATTATCATTAGTCGACTTCATGTAACATTACACAGCTATTCGTGCAGGAAAAGCAACATTGCCATTTGGACAAATTTATAGGATAATACGTATAATTTTTATAGGAAGAATTATATTAGTTCTGTTCTCTTGCTGCAGTGGAAGAAGGTTTAGCGGCGTGTAACATCGCAGTTTGATGTGTGTTTCCAGCTTTGGCCTTGAATTAAACTCAAGCGTGGTTCGGATCCCACGTTAATTGTGAGTCCCGTCCGTAGGAGCTACGTACTGAATTAGGACGATATCATAACTAACACAAACGGAAAATAAAGTAAATATTGCTGTATAATATAATGTTACTAATTACCTGGAATGCACTATCCGTAAGAAGTGCGAGGAAAAGTCACTGAATAATATACAAACTTGTAAGGGACAAGAAATAACCGTGAGTATTTTTGAAAGTTGTCACCAGGTGGCAGCACATTAATATTTCGTACTGAATCAGTGAGCAGTGCCACCGATCATTGAGGGGGGTGTCAGTACAGTGTGTAAATGGATACCGCGTGCTGGGTGAATGTACGTTAGAGTATCATTGGTCCGTGGTGCTTTTTTTTGTGTGTGTGTGGGGGGCGAAAAGGATATTCATAAGGACATGTATGGGGAGAAGTGATTTTCACTTGTTAAGTCTGCTTAAAGTTCGTCTTAACGGTAAACGTTTTGCGGATGATACAGACATTGAACGGTAGATACGTATGTGGCTAAGGCAGCAACCCCAAAGACTTTTTTTTTATAGAGGTGGTATTAGGGCGCTGTTTTTTTATGTGGAAAAATAAAACTGGTTGCCACATATTAAGTATTTCGTCCATTTTATTTCTGTAGCCATTTGTAACCTATTTATTGACTTTCTCTCGTATAATAGCACACAAACTATTTTAACAGTCCTCTGTCGTTTCGATACAAAATAATTTATACAATTATACTAATATGATATAGTCATTTTAGCACCGCATGAGCTTACATTAGCACACAACTAAATGCTTGTCATAACACTGCAAAGCTCGAGGTGTGCTCTTCTCGTCATACGACTCACATCTACAGTGTATGTAGTATGTTTGTATCACACACACTCATGTTCTTGTGTAGTGTAATACCTTCCAGGGTTGGAATGTTTAAAACAAAATGTTTTAAACAGATGTTTTAAACAGAGGCGATTGTTTTAAACATTTTGTTTCAAATATATTGAACATTTGTTTTAAACGATGTTCTTTTTAAGCCATGTTTAAACATGTTAATTTTATTTTTCTACTTTGAAAGAATCATATTTTTTTTAAGGGTACGAAAGGGTGTGTTTTTACCAGCAAAACGTATGCTATTTGTCTTTTGTGAAAGCTAGTTTTCAAAATAATTAGTAGCAAGCCTGCAGGCGGAGACATAAAATGCGTTGTTTTATTTGTTCTTTATCGTTTGAATGCTAGAAGCAGGAAATATTAGTTCGCTATCAATAACATGGAATAAATGTTCATAATTCAATTCTTCGTTTTTTATTTATTGTGAGAAACTGCCAGGGAAAGGAAAACTTTTTGGGCATGTGTTTGCATCTATAGATTACATGTTCTATATCTGTTTTTATGTTTTTGAGGAAAGGAACAGCAGTGGGTAACTGTGTAGATTTGATGATAATTTCTTATTCGGTGCTTGGAGTTGATGTCGGGTGGTACAACTTGTTAAGTACTTTGCTTCTTTGCTGTTCGTTTATAGACTCATTATCAATGGGTTGCACAAAATGCGCAGGAAGAAAAAAGGATTGAATCTCGACGCAATTTGTGAAAGCTAATCCTTCCGAAAAAAATAATGAAACCGTAAATATCAAGTGTAGACTGTGTAAAAAGGAAATGGCAGGCCTTAATGCCCGAATGAAAGAACATTTCAAGATGTGTAATTCAGCGAATTGAAATTTAAATCCCGGCTAGGACACTGGAGAATTTTCCTCCAGTGTTCCCATACCTGGAGCTCTGAGGTATACTTAGTCTCCTATCAAATTGAGTAGCACAGTGTCCTTGGTATTCCTGGGCACTTTGGGAAGCAAAGACAACCGAACTGTACATCCACATCCCTAGCGTGCATATTGCACAGGGTATACCTTTACCGTTTATATAATAAAGAGCTTTGTCATTGAATTTTAATAAATATATTTCATCAAATTTGGTAAAATAGAACTTACCATTTCTAGTAAGTGCTTATGAATAGACCGAAAGCGCGATTGAAACGGTATAGAGGCTACTGCAGATAACCCCCTACCATTTTTTTATTTTTAAGAAAATGTTTTAAACTTTTTTGGCAGTAACTAAAAACGTGTTTAAAATAATAAAAAAATACGTTTAAAAGTCGTTTAAAAAACCGTGTTTTTTTCCCCCAACCCTGGTAGCTTCCCGTTAATCATGAAAGCAGTAGTAGTGTGGTTGTGGTCCCGGAGATCATCCAATATTGCTGGACGTCTTTAACGTGTTTCCAAATGAAGAAAATCTCAACGTAACTCACACTGCACAGTAGAAGGGAGTGAACACTTTCCATATTCCAAAACATACGCTTTCTGCTGCGTGGTCACCATTTTGCAAATAGAGCATTAATCCTGTATTTGTACTCTTGTATCGTATAACACAAAGAGTGAATGTCTAGTTTTATGTTGTTGTGTTATTTTTTTATATTTTTTTAAAAATAAATTCTACTAGTTTGTTGCGGTTCAGTGTCAACTGTAAACTTAAATTACTCCATCGCACTTTTCCTGCGTTGTATACAAATACAATTTAATCTGAAAACGAGTACTGACAGTAATTTTATAGAACAACAACATTTACAGGAATTAAAAAGTTCTCCTACCCAAAGTCTCATATTAAAATATCCTGTGTACAATTGCAAGAAGTTTAGTTTTTCTCACATTTAGTTTTCAGTCTAGTATTTCAAATCCTTATGTATGCGTTTAGGTTGGAAACACTGAGTTGCGAAATCAGCGGCGATTAAGTTGAGTGATTAGAAAAGCAATTGAGGGCAACGATGTAATCTCGTCGGGACGTTGCAATTTACTTTGCATTATAATGGCGGAAATGGGCTTGTTGAAGGGGTGTGCGTGTGAGGGGAAATAATTTTTCACTTTTCTTTTCCTTCTCTATAGCATAACCGTCTTCTCGGAAAAGGAGACACGGAGGTGTAAATCTGTATTAAGAGGATATTATTTTTTGTCGCCTTTTACAAAATCTTAAAAGTGTCTGTTTTTTTTAGTACTTTCTAACGCAAATCCATTAACATTAAATGTTCGTTCCGGAGGCTCATAAAACATGTATCGCTTGATCAAGCAGGATTCAGTGTTCATCTTACTTGTTGCATTAGTTATTACTTTTTTTTTTTTTTTTTTTTTTTTAAAGATAGTAATATACTCATTTCTGTTAATGTAAGGAGTCAGTCGTTCAGTTTGTGACTTTCAAATGTTGATATTAAAGTAGCGACTTAAATTTTTACTTTTGCTAGATTTTTCTTGAATTTAAACAACTTTTATCTGCATTCGGAATTATGTGTAGTGTTGCCTACGGGACGAGACGAAACTTGAACTTTCTCGTCCGTCACATGTGTCGTCTCGTATTGTTCTGTCTAGTCTGTTTCCTTAACGAGAAAATGTCTCGCCCTAGTCAGTGACTTTCGAGGTGACTTTTAAGTTTTCAAAAAGTAGTAAGGATATCATATACTAACTTTCTTCATATTGAAACCAAAATAGGATACTAAAGCTTTAAAGTCGGACCACTCGCTCTCCCTGGTGTGTGTGTGTGTGTGTGTGTGTGTGTGTGTGTATGTGTGTGTGTGTGTGTGTGTATGTATGTGTGTGTGTGGTGTGTGTGTGTGTGTGTGTGTGTGTGTGTGTGTATGTATGTATGTATGTATGTATGTATGTATGTATGTATGTATGTATGTATG
>JAGDQP010018587.1:24026-36302 GCA_022664845.1 Lepisma saccharinum | reverse complement strand
TCATGGTTGGTGGGCCACCGGCGGCCCGCCGAGTTTTCGTCATGGGAATGTATCTGCAACGTACATGTTGAAGTGTTGAAACGCTGAATTGAACAAATTGGCTGCAGTTCAGTAGTTGGTGAACACTCAAACATCGAGTTTATCTAGATTTAAAAATAAACTTCTCATTTAACCTAATTAGTTTTGGGGTATTACTTTAGCTTACATAGGGCGTGACTTTTCCGAACGAAATAAGTCACAGGTTCATGAATTGGAATCATGGAATCCTACGTTATAGTGACATGTTTATTTCCATATTGCCATTGATTTTTTGCTATAAAAAGCACGGACAGTATTGAAGTAAGCGACAGCGAACAAAGACTGGTTAAAAAAGTCATGTTAGAAATTTTATTATACGCGATGCACATCACGTTTAACCTGACTCCACTGTGACTGCTCCATTTCTGTTTCCAAACTGAATGCCAGACATATACTAAAGAGACGGCAACTTTTATTTATTTCCGGTTAGATAAACTTTGGTAAACTTTATTTTTATATGGGCCAGTCTAGTAACTTTGGACTTCGGCCCGACACGATTCGCCTTTAGCTGTTAAAATTCACACCCATGCCCCTGCCGGGACTCGAACCCGGGACCTTCGAGCCGATTGCTTACCGCCGCAGACCGCTCGGCCACCCGGCCGACATTTTCGGTTAGAGACACGTCATTACTGTTGCACACGGTTCTACCAAATAAAACTTTTTTTTCACCGTTGTCAGCATTTTCGATGAAAGTTTAGGTACTTCAGGGTAGGTTAGGTTCTACCAATTAAACCTAATTTTTTAGCATCTTCGATGATAAATTACGTTAATTTAAAATCACACAGTAGTAAAAAACTTTTATATTGTTTGAGTATTGCATTTCATCTGTAAATTTTCCATTTGGTGGTAGACCGTCTGCTACAGCAAAACCACAGGCACTTCCATAAACACCTAGTAACCAGCAATCCAGAAAGTAGTAAGAAAATCCGCATCTTGTTATTATTTCCTTAAATACGCACTGTAGATGATCAAGGGACAGAAACATGGCGGCATGTGGAGGAATACTAATTGTTAGACTTCGTGTTATGGATAGCATGTGTTTTGCCATGGGAATACACGTACAGTATCTCGAGCGAGCGAAGAGGGGTTAGTTACAGGGTAGGCTTTGTTATTATTACACTCGATGCGCACCTCTCACGCACCTTTCGCTCTAAGCCGCAAGAATGCCGTTCCCACTTCACAACAATAGTATTCGCTATCAAATACACATACCTTTCATCTTCACTTCCGTTAACGTTAAACTTATGGTTCCAAGTCGCACAAATATTTCATTCTTCCTGTAAATTTTGCAAAAAGTGTCCACCAACTGCGGAACTGCACCGCACAAAATTTTGAGTCTTGGGAAATGTGAAATGAGAGTGAAAATTACCTAGGTTGGCTACAGGGATTTCGCCATGATTTTGAATTTGGGGAATTCAAGATGTGTTTTTTTAGTCACACCGCTTAAATACGGGGATGGAACCTACAACTTAGGCCCTGGCCGAATTCTTCCCCTCTGTCCCGGCCTAATCATAAAAATTGTTTCAGATCCCACTATAAACTTAGTTCCATTCTTACATGGCAGTATTTTCAACCGGTGTGTCGCGGAATTTTGGAGATATGCCGTGAATTCTTATTTGATTAAAAATGACTATTACTTTACTCAGTGTTTTGTTCACCCTGATGAGAGTACAAAGCAAATTCCTAAAATTTTTATGTAGAATGTTCAAATGGTTGAGTGGAAGAAAAGGTTATGCCTTAACTCCGCCATTCAAAATAAGAATAAATGAATTTTCTGTTATTTTTCTAATTCACTTTATTTGTCCTTTTGTTTACAGTGTGTTTTTATTCACCGCTTGTGGAATTTTAAAATTCAAACGAACTTAGATGTACTAGAAGTCTAATGCAAAGATAGTTCATCATTGCTCAATATTGGTTTCTTATACAGCCTTTAAAAACGTGCCCCGGAAATATGGTCTTTAACTAAGTGTGTCGTGAAATGGAAATAGAGAACCTTGCTAGGCTCGTGGCTGAGACATCACGCTAAATGAAACCTACCTAATGAAGTTTACTTTCCCTGTTTACTACAGGAATGTTACGCTTCTGTCTTTTCCTACTGTTATCAGCGCATATTCTTTCTCCTCAGAAGCATGCAAATCGGAGAAAGAAGTAGCGTTGACACTTTTATAAATTCTGCGAATTTGGTTTTTTTGGACGAATCAAGCTAATGCAGCGTGTACATCAAATCTAAGGTTTACAATAAAATTGGGCATCGCTCCAAGATCTCAAACTCAATAATTTTGCATAACATGGGAACCAAACTAAATAGAATTACATAACTCACCAGGATGATTACTGGGCGAAAGATGTTCTTTAACGTCGATCAAAACTGTTCGTTGCCACTCAAATACTAGCTCACATGGCACAATCACTCAAGTTGAAATTCAAATTAAAGTTTCTAGATTTGTAAGCGTCATGATTGACACCAATCAGGTGTTGGTTATTCACTGTTCATTTGTCACTTTGGAGTTCGTCACATTCGCCAAATTTTAACACAGTTCCAAATCACAGTAAAAGTTCAAAGATGGCTTTTAGATCGTGGCCAAAAAGTAAAGTTAATACTTTTCTGACTTAGTCTAATTTTGCACTGAAGCACCAACGTAGCTTAACACACGACCTATGAAATCTCTCACTAAGAGGTGCTTCCAGCCTGGACTGGCCTGTCGAAATATTAAGAGTTTTAGTTTTATAGGAAAACCAATCATGTCATGTCCAATCAAATTGCTTCTAATTTTCTGATCACTAGAGATCGTTCCTCTTGTAGAGAAATAGATTTTGGAATTTTCACAAAGGGATAGCCAATTACTCAGATGATAAGAAATTGGAATACTTTTCTAATCATCGAAAGGTGAATATACTGTCATGGGAGTCGGAAAAGGATTTTTGCGTTTTCTCAAGGAATCATATCAACAAGGTTATAGGAGTATCCTCAATGAATAAGATAGATGTCTCAATTATTTCACTCTACGTGATAATTTTGGAAGAAGACGGTAAGATTACTAAAGTCGATCAATAGATAAAGATTCAGTATCTGCCTGGGAAACTTCCTGGCTGAAGTCCTTCGGACTTTTAAATATTTGGAGAAACGTGACTTTCCTTTGCTACTGGTGTCTAGTTTTATTTACTATCACTTACAATTCTGATAATAACTTGTGCATATGGGAAGCTGTAGTAAATATCATTCTCTGACCTAATTGTCGCTGGTGAGTAATTTCCGTAGAAGGAGTAATGACACTAGTTTGGTTCTTTAATTTGGATCTTATCACATGGGAAATACTCATAACATGAGAGTTTCTTAAGATCCTGCCGTCCTATAACTGACCATTAGTCTACATAGTGCGTCCTTTCGAATATCATCAGAGCAAACCATTTATTGCCATTAATTGATTATTAATTTCTGTATATAATAAAATTTCATGCAACCTTCTTTTTTTTAATTAAAATGTGTCTTCAACACTACTGTTATAGTGAATCCCCACCAAAGAGTGGAAAATTGAGTAACAAATTGTAAGATGTAAAGCGTATTCTCGTTAGTTGATATAATTAATACAATATTTAAGAATGATTAATATCGGTATTGAATTACTTTCCTCGAGACAAAGTCACATCGTTCGTTGCATATTCATATATAGTGTTTTTGTTTTTTCAGAAACTACAACAGCACAAAGAAATGGCAACTACTGCTGACATTTCTAAAATAATACGCAAGCAAAACAATTCATGCCAAGCAAAGGCATTGCCGAGAAAATCTTCGCAAGTTGGGAAACCCTTCAGGACAAGTGCCATAACGTTGTGAGATGGTTACAGATATGAACTAAAAGATACGAAAGAGAATTGTTCAATGGTTTGGTGTTTTCCTATTATTTACACTTCTTAAGAACAAGAACAGAGAAAAAGGAAACAATTTATATGTTTATTTTTTTAATTTTCATCCCTTTTTAAAGAAATTTATGTGTTATTTTGATTAAATATTTTGTCAAATAAAGCATATAATTAATTTCAAGCGTTATTGTTTCAACCATAGAGTTAAGAGGAAAATAGAGAAAACATACATGACGTCACATGAATCCAAATTACTGTTCATCGGCAGCCATCTTGTGTGACCCCATTAGAGTCCCTCTATACCGAGTACTGCGAGGATTGCCTTTTTCGATAGCAGGATGAGTGCACCTCAGAGAGGCAATACTCGGAAAAGGGGGTCTCTAAATATGGGGCCACTTTATATGGTCGAAATGCCTCGTCCCTTCCATCTCCCCTCTCCTACAAAACAGCCTAAGGTTCCCTCTATTTATATTCCTAACTCTATGGTTTCAACAATTGCTATTTTTAGTTGCATTACAATAATAAATCAATAGATCATGATAAACTGACTGCAGTAACTGTCAGAATGTCAAGTTAATAGAGTTCTTTAGTCAATATTTAATAATGTTACATACTTTTGATTGGAAATGGGTTGGTACGTGGATTCGATCCCCGTGGCCGACCATCCTGAGAGGTTTCACTTAGTTTAGCCAGTCGAATGCAGAGATGGTACTTCACGTATGGCCCTGGCCAATACCTTCTATATTCCGGTCTGAGCTAAAAATATTTGAAGGTTCTACATAAATTCGAGCTTAGTCAATATTTAAAAATCCGTAGTTTCGCAATCATCATATTCAGGAGAAATTAGTGTAGTCAGTAATCTACCAGCATTTTAGACCAGGATGCTCGCATATTTCATGTGTAAATCATATTGATTGAATGAGTATTGGTATAATTACCACCAGCCCACAATTATTTGATTACCAATAAGTAGAGGTACTGTAATTTAAATATATATTGAGATTTCGTGTTTTTATCTTTTCCGTCTATAAAGTAAAATATGGCTGAACTTACTGTAAGTTATATCGGGCCTATAATTACATATTCTCCGCCAATTTCTATGGATTATAATTTAAATCAAATCACTGACGTAACATTTTGTCGATCTTCGTTAACAATTACGGAAGCGTTAAGTATTTTAAGAGGCATGAAATATATTCAATTAACTAAAGATTCGTTAAATCCGTAAGGAACGTTGGTGAAACTTCAGAAACACTATGATATTTTCCATATCAAAGCTTTACATTTATAAACTCAAGATAAAATAAAATAATAGCTGAGCAAAGCAAATACGTCTTATGTGTAACGGTTTCGCCAACTATCTAACAACTTAGCATCATCAGACAAAAGTTGTTAGTTAGTTGGTGAAACCGTTACACGTTTTTAGTTTAAAAAATAAAACGTATTTGCTTTGCTCAGCTATTCTTTTATTTTATCTTCAGAAACACGTACATGAGTTGAACCGGAAATGTCGGAAGTTATTATAGGTACGATATAACTCGCAGAGAGTGTATACATAGTTTACACTATAGACTGAAAAAAAAACAGTGAACATGAAAGCTCACCATTTTCCAAGATCAGTAATATCTCACAAAGACATCACACTGGGATGTACCCAAGACGGGCTTTAGGAGATCCCCTAAACGTCGCTGGGACGTTGTATGGCGATAGCGGGATGTCTGTGAGACAGTCACAATGTCTCGTATGATATCACTAGTCTACGATGATTTCGTTGCACGGAGTTTGATAGATGACTAAGCCGAGTGTGCAGATTTTAAATCAGCTTTCCATTTTTTTAAAATATTTTTTTTGTATCACGTAAGGTTTTCTGGCAATGGCAACGTGCTCATAAAGTGTAAATAATGTGATTTATGGTAAAATAATACAGAAAAGATTACACTACTCGTAAAATTTGTACCAAAACAGTTATGGTTCAATCCAAGTGGGTTTCCCGCCTTTTTCGTTTTACGTTTATTATTCAAATTTCAGTACAGGAAAAGAGAAATTAACTTTCAGGGACCAAAGTTCGTTTCGTCCTTCAATAACAAGTTCAATTAGTTCTAATTAAATGCAAGTACTAACTGCAGGATTGTGTGCAGACACTTTTGGGACATTATTCTGTCCGAAAAGTGTCGGTACACAATCCTGAGTTTACTGTTAATATTTTATTAAAATTAATTGTACTCATTGTTGAAGGACGAAACAACGAAATTTGGTTTGTGACAGTTAATTTCTGTTTTCCTGTACTGAAATTTGAACAATTAACGTAAAACGAAAAAGGTGGGAAAAGATGTGTTGTCCAATATTTCCCCTTCAAATCATGCCATCTTGGACACCTTGCAATTAGGATCTCGATTAAGGGTTTTTTCTTGCTAAGCATAAGCTCTAGTAGCAATCAGCCATTAATGTTACATCCTATATTCCTTTGTATCTTATTTCTGTTTTCTTTATACCTCTATGAAACCTCTAACCTCACTCGCCTCGCTTCTCGTTCAGTGGACACAGGTTTTCCGGGGGAAATATGAGAAATGAAATAGAAGAAAGATGGTAACTAATCCTAATCTCACAATTTCAAGTTGAAATTCACTAAATGCAAACTCTTAATTTGACCATTACTGTTTTGTTTCTTTACGATATAAATACAACAAAAAGTATTCGGATAATTCTTATGGCTTATAATTACATCATGCCTTCAGTAGAACAATTCAACGTAAAAATGAAACCTCTGGCTATAGTAAAATATATGACATTATGAAAAATCTATATCTAGATAGCAAAAACTGTTGGTAGATTTGAAACCAGGATTCTCAAAATAGGTCTACTCACTTACCAAACATCGTGAAGCACAACCATTGCAGGGTAGTGGAATTCCTAGTATTTGAAAAAAAGAAGATACACAACAAAACAAATGTCAATCAAATCCAACCCTGTTTCAGCACATATTTAAAATAGAATAACCAGGCAATGTTTTTTTTTTATAAAAGTAACCTCAGTTCTATTTAATACAGAAACAGTGTATTTTCTTTTTAGTTTTGAAACATCTTTTATTACATTAAAAAATTAAATGTTTATCATTATTACTCTGATATGTGTAAGGAAACCTTAGGTGATAGAGGAAAACCGACCTCGTTGTTAAATCTAACGTGTTGAAATTAGTTAAAGTCACCTTCACATTCAAGGCAACAGAAAAGAAGTATTAATTCATAAATTTAAGATTTATGCACAAAACTCTGATGTGATGGGAGAAAATAGATTTCAGTTTCGGATTCAGTGCTCCTGAAATATAAAACCATTTTTATGCAATGATCTGAAAGTTAAAATTCGGAGACTAGTGTATCCTTGGAATATCGCACTGGGACATACCAGGGATATAACCAAGGCGGACATTTTGAGATCGCATGGATGTCGCATTCATGTTGCGTGGCCATGGCGGGATGTCGTTGCCATGGCGGGATCTAGTCCCGTGTGTTATGTTCCATGGATATACATGCGACGTAGCATTGCTGTTAGGGTAGGCACTACGTTAAACACATTGGTAGTAACGCATCAAATAGACAAGATCGCAAAAGAAAAGAAAACAAGAAACTATGCTACAAGAAAAAGACCGGAAAAGGGAAGACAGGAGAAAACGTAGAACATAGAAGTTGCATGATAAAATAAGTGGTCACAATTGTCAACACTGCATTTCTAATAGCAACGGAGATAACATCCCTTAGATTTAACCCATACTACGACGAAATTATGTAACCTTAACACGAAACATCGGCCAACTACTCCAATAGTTATAAGTTATAATGCAGGTTACCGAAACTACTAAATTTATTTACGACCCGGAAAAATTTCAACTAGCTAATCTGTAATGCTGCATTGCCGAGGGTGGGGAAAATCTACCATTTCCCTCTCTTCAAACTTTTATCTATACATGCCTGTTATCATACAACATTCAAAAAAATATAAAATTGACAGTCTGAAAATATGCACTCATGAAATTTTGAAGGCGCTGCCACCAATTTTCGTCACTGCATATAATGCACACACGGAAAAATCTTCGCTCTCAATGCAGAAAACCACTATGGAATAGGAAAGTTGTTCTTTTCTAACTACCTGTCACCTGTTACAGCTGCTTGGCCTCAAATATCCCTCACGGCAAGTGCTCCGAACCTTACGTGAAATGCATACTCAAGTAGTTAAGAGGGGTTTTATTATTATTTAACAAAAACGACCCAACGTACATACGAGCCGCAAATACCTCTCCCCTATTTATATTACGTAAGAAGAATGTCGTCTGCGGTATTACTCAAACCAGAAGATCAACACAAGTAAAAATGGTCCCACCAGATTTAGATGAAAGTGAAACAGAACTTAAAACTCATATTGATAATAACTAGAATATGTAGAACGAAATGATATAACTTTGGTTAAGGTTTACTTTATCTACACCAAAGGGCACCACTCGTTCTTAAAAAAATAATTGTCACTGATACTTCCAAACGCACAAACCGTCCTGTAACTATCCAAAAAATAGTATGACAAACCCACGAGAATAATTAATTCGGAAAATACGCACTCCGGTCCATTGGGATATGGTGACACGCGGAGGAATACTAATGGCGTTACTTACTTATTAATGGCATAGCGAACATTTCTCTTACGCATGACTCTTTCCCTATTGTAATTTAATTTTCACAACTTAGGTAAAGCTAGGTGCGGTCATGTATCTTTACATTTTCACTCTCGGAGCCAGTCAATTAGCGCGTGAAAAAAATGCCGCACTCCCCCACCTATGGAAGATGAATATATAGTCCCACGTATATCTACATATTTCACCCTTATAACATTGGATCATGACTCTAAAAGTTACTCTAATTTGCGTTTCAACACTCCTACACACTTTAGTAACATAATGTTTTTTCTCTAATAAATTTTACTTCCTTTGGTGTAGATAAAGAAAACCGAACTTTTGTAAAATATGATGACAAAGAAAAGTAAATAGATTGCAAATAGAAAATGGAGAAATAAAACAAGCAGACAGAAAAGATGTGCTGCTCGAATCAGCGAGAAGCGTTGCCAGAAAAAACCGAGGGGTAATACTTTGCTAGCAGCAGGAAAAATCATAGACATTGAAATATGGTAGACAGGAAAGTGAGAGCAGCACAAATGTAGAGGCCACAGCGCAAAATAGAAAAACAATATGAAGGAATGCGCAACGGCTGTACACCACAAAATAATATTTAATTAATTGGCCTCTATCTAAAACGATACTAGACTGTTTCATACCATTAAACATTAATGAGTAGGCCTATCTGATACCAGGGAGCAGAGAAAATCACATGCAATAGAGACCAAATTTCTAGGTTTACTTATTTGTAAGGTTTGATATAACTAAGAAGCCTGTTTAAAAATAACCATCTTCACTCTTGCAAATAGGTGAACATTATCTATACGATGCACTATTATGTGCACAATACTGACCATGCAAAACTCAAGAAGATATACTAGTGCCTATCGTAAATGCTAGTCGAGCACTCCTGTATCGTTACCTACAGCTCAGTGGTTTAACACATGAAAATCCGTTGTATTCATATACGCCGAGACATTATTTACGATTCACTGCCTGTGCTTGCGTTACTTTGGGAGATGTTTACTATTCTAAGACCCCCTTTTTTAACACAGCAGTGAACTATAATCCGTTGTGTGACATGAATTCAAAGACAAGAGAAGATTGTACTGGACTATGGACGATGGGCAACTGATCCGATAATCCGGTGGACGACTGATGAATATGGAAATGATGATGTAACCACCAAGACAAATAACTTCTATACGACAATATGATTAATCATAATAACGATCTATTTTTTCTTCAAAATACTCAAGAATAACTAACATTGTTCCAAACAAAAAGGATAATTAAACCTTGTGTACGAACAAAACAAACACACTACAGCTACTGCCAAGGTTATTTAGGAATTATCTTTATCTATGGGAATTATTAGTGATGGAAACTTAGGTAACACGTTTGTTTGAAATTTTATATTAAACTTCACAATTAACTAGAAAAGAAGTAATCATCATAAAAGTAAAGAAAATAGACAGTCGAATTTGTTTAATGTCTATAATTTATTGCGTATAAATGGCCAATGTTTATGAAGTCAAAATCCAGAATAAAGAAATAAAGAGCTACTTGAAGAAAGATGTATAATAATAATAAAACGAAATACTGTTACTCTATCAAATACAATACTGTACTCTATCAATACTGATACTATATCAAAGTGTTAACAATAATTTTAACCCGAGAACGTTCTTTGTTGAAATAACATAAAAGAACTTAATCTTTATTTTAAAGATACGAGAAATATTGTAGTATTTGCATAGCTAACATGGATAAGTCAGAAGAAAGTGAATCAGAAATACCTCCTCTGGGTTCAGACTCAACTAGAGACCATGAGAATCGTGAGTCAGAAACATCACTAGATTCTGCAGATCTGGCGTTGTTAGAAGAGGCAATCGCAAAAACAGAACGTCATCCTCTTTCAAAAAGAATCTCTGATCCATTCAAAGATATTCCTGACATTTACGAACGTAAATTTGAAGGAAAGTCAGGAATAGGTCCTAGAGTTCAAGTTTATACTGTGAGCTCTAATTCAAACTCCTTTGAACCTTATTCTGAAAAAGAACGAGATAATGTTGATTATACATCAAGTTATTTACCTGACGAAACTCATGGTGATTCTTCTGGAGAAATATACTCTCACGGAAGAGTTAACACAGAAGAGAGAATTGCAGAATCTTTGTTCTATATATACTTCTCTCATATATTCATTAGTTTAGTTACGGTTGGACTTCAACTCAACGAAGCTTTGTTCTCTGATATTGTGCCAGGTCAAGGTGAAAAAGAGGAAAGTGTTTGGTTAAATTTATTCAGGTATACCTCTCCATTATTTATAATGCCGTTTGCTCAGAAATTTTATGGGATGTTTGGACTCATTTATTTTTCAACTTTGCTGTTGCTTGCTGGAAATGTTTTAATTTGTCTTAGTGCTGTGTCATATTTTAAAGCACTCATGAATTATTTTCTTGTATGTGCCTTTGTTTGTGTGTCTCTACCTTTAGGATTTATTGAAGCATGTCTTCTACCTTTCGGGGCAATTGTGTTTTATGATCCACGACAGCCGGAAACCTTAGCAAAGTATGTAAGAAGAATGTATACGATTCGTAAGGTAACATTGGTGATGAGTTTACCAATATCTGTGTGGTTAGTAAATAATAACATTTGCTTATTTCAGTCTGACCTATGCATCGTACATATCATGACAGCTGTATCTAGTCTTTTACTTGTTCTATTCTTCAAAATCGGAGAACAAACTTACGAAATAGTGGAACCATACGGAAAGTTCTTTAAAGCTGTCGGCTGTATATGTCTTGCGGTTTCTAATAAAATCAGAGCCGGGGATACTAGAAAGGATAGTTGGTTACTATATGCAGATCGCAAATATTCCGCTAGTTTTATATTAACTATTAATGTCACTTTAAAATTAATTGTAATATTTACTTCTTGTATACTATTTTGGGGTATCTACTTCGCCATAAGGTTTGATTTTTTGGGTCAATCTTTCAGAATGGATGGGAATATACATATTTTTGACTTTAATCAAACATATTCAATAATAGCACAACCAGTTTTTTCATTAATTTTGTTGCGCCTACTTAGTTCGATTATTTACCCAATATTAAACAAGTATGATACTCTAATTCAACCATTGCCAAGAATGGGTGTAGGTATGGTTATGCTGATTCTGTCATGTTTCACAGCAGGTGTAGTGGAAATTTTTATTGAGTCTACATATCCGCATGTACCAGAACCTGACGAAGCACATTTGAGAGTATATAATAGTTTACCTTGTAGAGCTGAACTGAATAATAACATCATTCTTCCGTTGGATGTTTTGGACACATATGGCGTTGGACCAAACAATATCGCATTTGAAATAAAGCTCCTTGATGATAATTGTCCACTCGTAACAATACCTAAGCCTGTTAATGTTACACTTAAAGTCAAGATGGGAAAGGCTATATTTTACATGATCACTGTAGATGAGGATTCAATAGAAATTGTGGGCGAAGATTTCACTCCGGAGGACGTAAAAAGATCTGAAAACATTCTTCCGAAAATAAGATTTCTTTATAATGATATAACGCCATATACTGTTAACAGAACTACTGACAACGGTACAATTATTGGTAACGATACACTTATAGTTAACAATACTATTGACAACGGTACAATTATTGATA
>JAGDQP010018587.1:0-10435 GCA_022664845.1 Lepisma saccharinum | reverse complement strand
CTGCCGGAATTTCGTGAAATCATACTCCACTGTATGCCGACCTGCCTTTTTCTGCCTTACAGAATGATACGCAACAATTGTGCACCATTATTTTCCTAAAACTCTTCGAAATATAAAGCTTTCCCTATACCACTACTCAAGAGTTACTGACTAAAATAGATGTATTGTGCTGCCTCTAGCGTCGGAATTAGGAAGCAAATGTTCACGCGGCAAACAATGCTTTTTTGAAGCGAATGGGCAAGCAGCTATAGATTCAGCGGGCGGTGACGGCAAATAACAAGGCTAACTTATATTTTCAACGATTTTTTTTATTTGTCGTCGTTTTGCTATTACTTTACAGGAAAGGCCCTTAATGATACTCTGATAATGGGAGAGAAATACTTCCAAACGATAACGACAAGAAAAAGAAATTTGTTTTTCTTTTAAAAAAACACTATCAGCATCCAAATATTCATATTAAATCATAAATTTCTTTCAAACCTATGTTTATTCATTATTAACTTACGTGCATACTATAGTGAAGCCCGGGCATTCAAACTGAGATTTTCTGACATCAGATTAATACCGAAATGGTACCTTTAAGCAAGGGTCTGGCCGACTTAATTCTTCCATCATCTTTCATACCCTTACCTGATCTAAACCAAAGTGGTTGAAAAGCCGCAAATTTCAACAACTTAATAATTATGTAACAGTTTTGCTCTACCATTTACATTCCTAAGAATGAATCTATTCAGTAACATTTGGCGTCTTCAGAGCATACACTGTTCCTTTTTTTTAAAGTTTTGAACTTTGAACTTTGCAGTTTGAACTTCTCTTAAAAGTAAGGAAATTATGTTAAGAAATTGAAACTTTTATATTAGATAGAGCTGTCCTTGTAACTTCTTGACAAACGTTAGAAGAGACATGGTTCTGAGCAACCGAAAATGATGGATAATTCATTTTCGATTTTAAAAAAAAATTGGGCATGTGACAAGTAAAGACCCGATTTATCTTTTCAAACTCGTTTTATGTTCCCACTAGTCAATTCTATTACATAATGAGTAATGTGATTACTTGTGAGTAACCTGTTCATTTTTATGTACTTCTAGTGATGTATTTCTTAGGTAACGTGAAGTTCCCTGCAAAATAGTGAAAAGGAGGATGTAGAAGGAAAATTCACATTTTCGAGCGGACTAACATTTATTACACTTCGGAATTAATCGTACACTTTGTTTGTAGGATTTTTATCTTGATTCAATTTATTCCTTGAAAGCTGGGCATTATTTACATGGCAGAAAGATAACTGCATTGGTATATGGTAAATTCCTTGAATATAATCCATTTTAAAATGTGTCATGGTTGTACTGGTAACATGACCATTTCAGTCCGGTAATTTGTGAAGCCTTGCAGAAGCTAAATGTTCTATAGTATCAAATAACCTTGCTGCAGTCATAGATAAGAGAAGAAAATGTAGATGGAGAGCTTACATAGCAATGTTACATTCTTGACGATCGTCTGATAGAACAGTCAATTCTCAAACTGTTCCTCTTCCTTTTTCTGCGGCAGAATAGATTGAGGGAATCCCTTCGCTAGTTCGGTTCCTTACGTTCTATTCTGGGATTTCTCATATTTATATATTTTTCTTTCACTTTTTCATTCTTTTAAAATTACAAACATACAACGACAAATGTACTTTCCTTAGTTACTTACTCTAGTTGCATTGCCTTTGTCCTTCCTTTATTGTCCTTCCATTTTTCCTTTGTCCTTCCTACTAGAAAGAAGATCAAAAGGAATATTTGGATTTGTTTGTTTATATTTCGTTGTTTCTTTGATCGGGAATCGTGCAGTGAATTGTTGTGTTAACATTCAGAAAACATGGTGGCTTAGCTTCCAAGTTAAATTAATTCTCAC
Organism: Lepisma saccharinum; assembly: GCA_022664845.1. Classification (NCBI taxonomy): domain Eukaryota; kingdom Metazoa; phylum Arthropoda; class Insecta; order Zygentoma; family Lepismatidae; genus Lepisma; species Lepisma saccharinum. The sequence goes on along the minus strand of JAGDQP010018587.1, from coordinate 8,545 downwards.
CTACATGTACACAATTTATTGTAACAGACGATTTACATGGCAACAATGTTCACACTGACATTTTACCATTGATACAAAATAATTACTTAGATATGATTTAAAATTCATATGTTTATTTCAGTTGTAGCTTCAAGTTAAAAGATTTCATGCGATAATCCGTTAACAAACCATGACAGTAATAAATGCTGTTACACATACTATTCTATTTGTTGAAATTATCTAAACTTTAAGATAATTGTTAGAATATCTTAACTGCATTTACAGGATTAACTATTTGCTTCGCTGAAATAGGGGACAAATTAAGAATAATGATTGTATCACAGTTACTATGGAAACACACTTACATGAGAATCTTAATTGAAAAGTGACAATTGTAAAGATCACTACCAAAAAAGTACTACAACATTACTCAACAAATATAAGAAAGTAGCAAAGAATTAAGGAAATAAGAAGTGGAAGTTAAAACGTAGAACCAACAGCTAAAAACTAACTTCAACAACAATAGTTAGCAACAATCAACAAGTCAACTTAATGCAAGCTTATCTAAAGCTTGACAGCTTTAATTATTGATCAGTCATTATCAATGGAACGAACGAACAAAAAGTGACAATCACATTTACTAAAGAATGATATTTTTATATTAAAATCTAGATACATGTCTACAGTCTAAAAGTTATAAAACACATTGATATTGTTGATATGCGTCAACTACTTTTTAAATTTCTAAAAGTGAATAATAATTACAAACAATGATCCATTAACCTTTCAGGGATGACGTGAGAAGGTGTGACAATAGTGGTAGTCGGTCTGTAAGACTGATTCTGATTGACTAGGTTTTTTCGGTTGATTTTTATTATTTTTTTCAAGAAATTAACATTACATTTTCTAAATATTTGTTGAGGAATACTTACAGACTATTATTTATAATAAACAGGCAACTAGGACAGTATTTAAGGGAAAATATAATTTATAAAAACATGAGTAAAACAAAAATATATTCATATAATTTATCAGGCTGAAATCAGGCCAATTTTGCTGACGTGGTGATCCGACGAGACCCGAACATAGGTGATCCGCTTACCTGGTGACCCACTCTATAACTTGACCTGGTTGATCCGCTGATTCGAGTGACCCGATCTGGGAAATACAATTAACTGAGAATTTCTGCGTCGTATGTTTCGTTCTCTGGGACTAATATCTTCAGTCCTGGTCAGCCCTGAAAGAAATACCGTTCAAACACCAGAAAATAATTAAGAAATCTCCTTTGTCCTACGAGTTACCGGGTCTGAAGACTAGAACCGGTGACCCTTCTCAGCTCTGTACTGTATGTCAGTATTTAGCATATCAAGAATTGGATTTATGGTTATCACACATTACACGCTATTCTAAACGATAACTGCGCATAATTTGAATGTGTTCTGAATACACGAAGGGAGTGTTTAGTTTTTGTTTTTAAACATGCAAATTAAATTTTCCAGTCCTACTATTTCTCACCACCGCTGGGGTTTGGTTCCGTGTTCAAAGTTCTGTGAAACGATTTCATATCATGCGTGTAATTATAAACATTTTTAATAATAGTAGAATCATACTGTAAACAATAATAATAAAAGGCTTATCTGCATATGCTGTACACAATACTTAGCACAGTGCACATAGGAAGAACCATTTGTGGTTATTACATATTGTGAATTATTCTACATAATCATGGCTCAAAATCAGAATGTGTTCTAGGCCCTAGCTACAGGTATTTCTTTTACACACTACAGTGCTACTTGATTTTTCGATATTGTTTCGATGTTCAAATTTGGCATCTCCCAATCTCACAATTTTCCACCGGCAAGAATGACAAGACCCTAATGCTACCAGTAGTATCCAAAGTTGATTACGTGGTCTTTTCTTCTTTATTGGGTAACATTACGCTTACAAGACAAAAGGGCCTACGGGGGCTCACCCAAGAATTCCCGTGTTCAAGGCCGGGTCAGTCCATTCCTGCTTTTCTCTACTTTATCCCGGGCTGATCTATATAGATGACTGAAAGCTATAGATAATTTATATTATAGATATATACAGTGAGCGTTCCATAACTCCTGTTCCCCTTTTGTTTCCAATTTTAGGGTAGAAAGAATCTATGTTTACGCTGAAATTTTACAAGTGAAATATTTCACAAAATTTCGTCGTTTTTCGTAGCAAAAATGCGGAAGCGATATTTTTCTGATGGGAAATCAACGTTAAAACGCTCGCAGACAGATAAAACTAAGAGAAAGAACCAAGAACGGGAAGAAATTTAGTACTAGATTTTCCGTACTCTAGGACCTACATCGGAGAAAATGGTAAATGGCATATTTACATTGGGTTGAAGAGTGTCCGCAATAAAGTGTCAGAGTGTGTGTGTTTATCTAGATCCTGGGGTACAGTAAATCTAGTCCTACATTGCTTCCAGCAATATATAGTTAATCTTAACATTTTTTATCTGTCTGAGAACTCTAATATTGATTTCCCTTAAGACAAATATCACTTTCGCAGTTTACCTCAAGAAAATCGATGAAACCTTTGTCAAATATTTGTGTGCTTTGTGTTATTTAATTTTTACATATTTCCCTTTAATTTTGCAAAATTTCAGCAAAAGCATTTCTTTCTACCCTAAAATTCAAAATAAAAGAAGGGGACCTTAGTTATGGAACCCACTGTATGTATTAATAGGGATAGCTAGAGAGAGAGAGAGAAAAAAAAGAAGAAAAAAGAAAGAAAGAAAGAAAATATTCAGACCGACAGATAGACCTAGAACATATATATATCACAATATTCATTCATTTTCTTTCCCCTGCTGGATGAAGGTCTCCCCCTTTTCTTTCCACATATCTTGGTCAGCTGCTATCCTCATTCATCTAGCTCCTGAAAATTTCTTGATTCCATCTACTCACCTTGCATTTGGACGTCGTCTCGGACGTTTCTTTTCTCTGGGAATCCAATCTAAAACATTCGTCGTCCATCTTCTATCTGTTCGTCTAACTATGTGACCGGCTCATCTCCATTTCATCTTCTTCAAAGTCTTGATTATATCTTCTATATTTGTTTGTATGCTAATCCATTCATTTGGCTTCCTGTCCATCCTGGTTATTCCTAGCATGTATTTATCCATTGCTCTTTATATGACTCTCAATCTTTGATTCGTTTGCACATTCAATGTCCAAGTTTCACAATCTCTCCTGCAAGTGACTAACAGTTCAGAGTTGCCACGTATAGGTCCATTCGAGTTGCAGTGTCGGAATCTTGGCAGTCTACAGCCCAAACCCGGTTATTTTGACCCTCTGACTTCCTGCAGGACTGACCGCTGCCGTTGCCAACTGTATTCTGTTCTCCGGGCAATGAGGTCCTCCGATGCTTTTTCCTTTCTTGTACGTACTATAATGTGATAAGAAAGGAGGGGTGTGGATATTTGATTCACTACGCTGTCTGCTAATGCGGGTTGGTTCGGTACTATCAGCCGTCACGAAGTGAACGTATGAATTGGACATTAGGCGTCTACCCCGGTCAGTTCCCTTAATCCTTAGCAAGAGGAATTAAGGGATCTCCTCCTAGTTAGGGACATAAGCTTTTTGGTGTGACAGTTCCGGGAAAGGTGACTTCGGTCACTTACACAAAACACGTTAGTGGCGACGTCGGTCTACGGGACCGAAATCACATGTATTCGCATAATGACACAACGCAATGGCTACAATAATGGTAAAATAAAGGATGAATCGTTCCGACGGTAGCCCTCTACCTACAACGGTAAAAAAAAAAAAAAACTATACCCATTAGAAAAAGTTTCTGCTCTGAGAGACCGTACTTCCCCACTCCAGTGGTAACATACTTAATAAAATTTATCTTTACGTTTTTTTTTCTGGTGTACCATTCTAGCTTTGTTTTATTTATTTCTGACCTTCTGTTGGCATTTCACTGTGAAAACAGATATATTAGTCCGGTTTCCAATACAACTTGCATTGCTAGCAAGCAGGTGGGGCAACAGTGCAGGCCCTAATGTTCCACTTTCCTTTTTTTTAGTATTGGTTACTCACATTTCACATTTAAATACTTACTCTATAGTTCATTCATTCACACATTCATTCTTGAAATTCACACTCAGGGGAGTTAATTTTAGTTTTGATCTTTATTTGTCATATTTCGTTAATAAATGTACGATTCCAATGCCGGATTTAAAGTGGTTTAATTCGAGTCTTTCTTTTATATCGGTAATATCTCGTTTTCTTTAAGTTTTCCAAACCTTTCGCATTTTCTTTATACAGTATCTTTTTATCATCATTTTTTACACTCGTGACTATATCTTCAACTATTTTTGTTGCATGGTTATTGTTTACCTTTTTAATCCAATAGAATCTGAAGATAAATAAAATCAGAAGGTCTAAATGATATCCTACTTGCTAGCGCCCATACAATTCATTTTATCTTATCTATTGTCCTACTTGACCCATGTTGTCTTTTAAGAAAATTAAACGTATTGTTACTAGGCCGCAGAGAATGGTACAGCACGGTCAAATTTATCACATTGATGTTATGAGCAGTTCCCTTCTACTAAATGGCACTAGTAACGTTTAATAGGACAAACCATTACGTCAATAACAGTCGTTCAGTTTATAGAATGTATAAGATATTACTTACTCACTCTAAGGCTTATGAAACTCGCAAATTCATCGCCGCAGTAACAAACGTTTTCCATAGAATTATATCCTGAGTAAGATCAAGCCAGTTTTCATCACAAACACCTACTTCTCGAAGATCCCTTCTAATATTATTCTCCCAACGTCGTTTCGGTCTTCCCAACGGTCTCTTTCCCTCTGGTTTATCAATCAAGATGAAAAATAAACTTTGTTTCTCCCTGATCCGGGCTACATAGCCTGCCGACCTTAGTCGTCGCGATTTAATTATTCTTACAATATCGGGTGAGTCGTAGAGTCCGTGAAGTTCTTCATTATGTAGTCCCCTCCATTCTCCAATCATCTCATAGTGTAAGATCACAATTATATATTTCGCAAAATATTCATTGAAGTTCCGAATAAATACTATTGTCGTAAGTAGAATCAGAGGAGCTTCAAAATAGTGTCACTTGATCCATGCTGCTGCTACTTACATAAATTAAAGGTTTGGCCACTAGACCGCAGCTAATGGTAAAGCATAGTTAAGATGATCGTACGGATGTTGTAGGAACTTCTTCTACTGTATGACAGGTGGAGGAAGGTATTTATAACATTTAATATCGTAAATTATTGTCGTGTTTGTAAATTGTCTGTTTATTATAAGTGAACAATTTCAAACACGATATCTCTCCAAGTATTAAATAAAATATCAAAATAATATGTATTTTTTATAGAATCACAAAACCTTTGCAAACAACCTGCCACATAATCACAAGGTATCTTCATACCAAATTTCGTTTCTCTAGCCTCAGTGGTTTGGAAAATGGGTTTTGGGCGGCCATGTTGGATTAAAGATGGAGACATTTTTAACATTATTTTATATATTCGTGACCTAATCGTGGTATCAAATTGCATACCAAATTGCATTTTTCGATCTCAAACGGTGTGGAAAATGGTTTTCAGGCTGCCATTTTGAATCCAAGGTAGTGACTTTTTTCAAAATGTAATATTTTATTAAACCACTCTTGATAATACACATTTATGTCAAATGTCGTATCACAAGGTAAAATGATGTGGAAAATGGATTATGAGGTCCGCCATTTTGGTTCCAAGATTGTGTCTTTGGAGACATTTTGTAATATTTTCCTAACCTACTAATGATATGTACCGTCATTCTATATGTAGTTTTTCTAGCTCCAGCCATTTAGGAAATTTCATTTTGGGGCCATTTTGGATCAAAGGTGACAGTTTTTCAACATTTTGTAATATTTTCTTAACCTACTAGCTGTGATGTACCTTCGCACCAAATTTCGTTTTTCTAACGTCAACCGTTTAGGCTGTGTATTGTTTGAAATTTTATGTTTGGCGGTCATTTTGAATAAAAGATGGCGACTTTTTCAAAATTTCTGAATTTTTCCTTTACATACTTATCATCCTCCACCTTCATGCCAAATTTCATGTTTCTAACTTATTCCGAACACCCTAAACAATATGATGAGTGAGTCAGTGAGTGTGAGTCAGCCTATATTACGCAATTTCAGGGGTCCACAACTCGAATATGCTTCAAGCTACGAATATGAAATTTTGCACACCTGCACATATTTGCCATTTCTCCTTAACTTCGAAAGCTCATATTCCTATCTTTAACATCTTTTTTCTTACGGGGCCTCGTTATCGCTGATTTCTCCGAAAACTTTTGTTCCTGTATAACATGCTTCTGGTAGTGCTGATGTTTTATGAAGCGGAGAACTTGGCTGCGTGCACTGTCGTGCATGTTGATTAAGAGCCAAACCGAGTGGGAAGTTGCCGTGGTCTCACCGTGTATAAAAAGATAAACACGAACATTTTCTGTTTTTTGAAAGTTACTTGCATCCCTTTGCTTCTGAGCAACTCATCTCTCTCTCTCTCTCTCTCTCTCTCTGTATTTCACACTCTAATCTTCCTTTCCAGGAACAAGTTCCGGGCTGTGATTGTAAGAATTTTTGGTGCTAATATCATTATCTGGTGGACAATTATGTGTTTGCGAAGAAAGGGCTATGGCGGATGACAATGTAATGAAATTACTTGTTGCTGCGAATGAGTTTTCTGGGAAATCAGGAAAGAGATTAAAGCTTTAGATTTCAGTGGATACACGCAAAAGAAGCTTTAAAATTAAGGGCTAATAATGAAGAACAAGACGCATAGAAAAGTATGTGGGAAATAGAAGTGCATAATGAAATGAATTTCCTGAAATTCATCTCATTACTTTTATTCCACAAAAGTTACTTTTGTGTAATGTTGCGCCTTTTGCTCTTAAATTGAAGAGTGGTATCATTTTTACACGCTTTTTTATTAACTTCCTCTGTAATTATGTTTTATCTCTGGTACAAATTTGGCAACGTTTATTTAACTCATTTCCCGACGTCATACAATGATGAAATTTTGAACAGCGACTTAAGTCGGACGACAATACAATATTCCATTGTTACTTTCATAATATTCCTGTTTATGAATATATTTTAAAAACATATTTTATAATTTTGTTATTACAGACATCTTTATCCTAAAATAAATACTAACCTGCACCGCGGCTGGGTTTGGCTGGTTGCAGAACACTTTAGGATTTGGTCCACAAAATATTAACTAACTAACTCTATGGCTTATGGAACTCGCAAGTTAGTTGCAGAAAAAGTATGAACACCGAAATAACTCGAAAAGAATAATAAATAAAATGAATTAAAAGCAAAAGGACTTTAAAATCATAAATTAAAAAAGATTTTAGAAACACGCTTTTTTAAGCAAAAAAAAAAAAAAAAAAAGAACTAAAAAAAAGAAAATAATAAATTTATGAATAGGAAAATAAAAGCGTGGGTGCTCTTACTGTTAGATATTATGATTTTATGATAAGGTAACCAAGAGCACCTACGCTTTTCCTTTTCGATTTGTATATATATATAAAAAAATTTTTTTTATTTGCTTGAAATAGCGTGTTCTTTCAAAAATCCTTTTTTTAAATTATTTTTATTGTGTATACTAGCTGTCTTTTACTGGTTAGTAAAATTATTATTCCGGTAAGCTGCAGAGTAATTCGATGCTTAAAGATTCTTTTAAATGTCTATTTTTGAAAAATTGGAATGATTTTTTCTTGTGAGCATTTCTTGCAAGATATGCATTAAATATATTTCATACTTTCTTTATTTAAAAAGAAAATACAATCACGTAATACATACATAGAGAGTAATTAGCAGATTTTATAATTCCTGACAAATTGTCAGTTTTATTTCTAATTATCTGTAAGCAAATACAAACTATTTAGGCGTACCTGGAAATAATACTAAAAAAAATCAATGAAAAGTTTTTTTTCGTGGTATTGTAACTTTTTGAACAACAGAACATCAACATTTCTTAAGCGCCTTACGACACTCTTTGCTACTTGCATATGATTTCATTTTTTATATATTTGGGAAGCATTCTCGTCAGGGTTGAAAAAGTATGGGAAACTGACGCGCCACGGCCACCAATCATTAGATTTGGTCACCAAGTTTGGCCACCAATTCTTTGTTCTACAATTTCAACTTTATCGTATCAAGACAGTATTATTGTTCACCATCGTCCTGTATTTGATGTTGGTGCCACGAATGCATTATTTTCTACTCATTTTCGGCACGCCGTTGTACGTAGTACGTACTGCAGCTTATTCAGACGCCGCTCTGTAAGTGTGAAATAAAAGTGGTCGTTCGTCGCCTTAGTTCAAGGTCTCGTTCACTGCAACGGATTGTGGTGTTCGTTTCACAATATATATTTGTGAAACATACATGTAATTTATGTTAGTCAATAAAACATATTATATGAGGCAACAAGTGATTACAAATGGCTACAACAAAATTCTTCAGGTGGCCTCATTGGCCACAAAATTTTAGAGAACTTTTTAA
>JAGDQP010018586.1:0-36304 GCA_022664845.1 Lepisma saccharinum | reverse complement strand
AGAGACCAGTCCTCACCAGACACTCCTCACCTTAATACGAACGATTCCTTCTGCTTCGCGCTGTGAATCGTATCCCATCACTCTCAACCATAAAAGCGATTCCTTCTGCTTCGCGCTGTGAATCGTATCCCATCTCTCTCAACCACAAAGGCGATTCCTTCTGCTTGGCGCTGTGAATCGCCTCCTGTATCACCCGAATCCTCGGACGAATCCTTCTACCTTCCCTAAAAACCTACCTTGGTAATTCCTACAGAAGAGCAAAAAATTCCTCAACTACTCTTAACTAAAGAAACCTGGTAACCGTGTCTGGTCCCTCCGAAGTACTCTGTCGCCGGTTGTCGAAGGCTTCTCCGAAACATCTCCACCAGAGCTGTAGAGGTGCGGCTCTCCTAACGAAACGTAGTAACACCGTCATCGTCACCACCGAAGCCTGTCTGCAGTTCATAAGTCACCTTCTCAGAAGCCACGGTGACTTTCGTCTGGCCTATAATTTTGCCTTTCCAAAATTCCAACCCACACCAAAATTCGTTTATCTAGAATATACACTCAAAAGGCAAAACTCCTGACCTAAACATCATCCTGAACTGCTAATACAAACTATTCAAAGATAGAAACTATTTTAAAAGCCCAAATATCTTACTTCTAGCTCACAAGCTCCAAATTTATAAAACCTATATAAGCAAATAAAGAATATACTTCAATCTTAAAAATTGAACTTCTGATTTCAGACCAAACTAAGTATTGGTAGCTATCAAGCTTTTAAAACGTCACAAGATCCCACGAAACTCCTTTAAATTTCAAATCACTTCTAGAAAATACTTTATTCCAGGAAAAACAGTCAAATTTCTTGGAATCTCTTCAAATTGTTTGTCGCTCTCAACAAGAAGAAAGAAGAAAGCAAAACGCCTCCCGCTTGGTCGCGACATAGTATATGCATAAGGTGGTCTATGAACCAACAACAATTGATAAACGATCTATTCTTGTTAAATTAATTTTATTGGATAACAGTTCTGGTGAAATCACCATCGGTCTTGATTTATTTTCGTATCTGGACATAACATTTAGTATTAAGGAAAAAAACAGTTAAGATTGGTAGGTATGATATGACTTTGCCATTGATAATTGAAAGTGGTACTACTAAATGTGTAGATACTATGCTCTACTCTAAAAATCTTCACAGCTTAGATACCAAGTCAATACAGAATTCTAGAATTAAGAAGAATTGTAAAACCAAATTAAAACTTAATGGTAACAGTGAGGTTGGAAAAGAGGGGAACTTAAAGCTACCTGTCCGTGAAATATACAACATAATCGCGATGATGTTATGCAAGTACAGGTTGAGACTAAGGAAGTAGGTGAAGAAGGAGTAACAAATGAACATATAAAGGTAGAACAGGTATATTGAAGGTATATAGAAAAGGTAAGAATAAAATGATAAATGAAATGCAAGATATTGACTGTTCATTAATGAATGATGTTGATGTTACTTTACTATGTCCCAAACCTTATATGTCTTCTACGAAGAGACCAAAGATGAAAAACAAAAAGCAAAGGAAAGGAAAAGTAGGTAATGAAGGTAAAATTGAAACTCAATTGACTGATAATAATGAGCAAATGCATGTAAATAATCAAGATGCTATTTCAAAATGTGTTCCTTCTTTTACTTCCAGATCCGAATCCATTAGTGAATTGGAGAATGGATTAAAGGGATTATTATTCCGAATGGAGTCATACATGAGTAGTATTAATAATGGTAAAACTTCTAATACAAATGTTGTTTCTGATGTGCATAGTAATACTAAATTTATTGATGATAGAAACCATCATATGAATTTGTGTAGAAAATATTCCGTTTGAGTCTCATACTTCCAGAGAAGTTGTAAAGAAAACTTGGGCAGATGTAGTGAGAAACGGAATCAGTGAGAATGAAGGTATGAGGTCGTCAATCATCCTGCAGAAAGAGGGTCAAGGGAAGCTGTCGATGCAGGAACTTAACCCGAATGCACAAGAGTTTATACCTAAGAGTGATTCGTCATTGGAGCAAGGTGTAGGATCCCGGACTAGTCCAATAATTCCGGGAGAGGTAAAGAATAATCATCAAGATAAAGTTATTAGTCTTGACAACTTTAATCGTTCTTTATATTTTTACAGTAAGTCAATACAACCAGTAAATAGAGATGTCCGGCGCAGGTGCAAAACCGAGCTAAACTCCATCCAGGGGAGTACCTAGGTAGGGTACCACGATTCCACAGTTCCCAAAGAGTCACAAATGGATCGAGACGTAACTACCCAGGAGTTGAATGGTAATCTATTACAGACCAGAAGTGGTGAGAGTATGGTGATCCGTGAGTAGTTGGGAGAAGGAGTCGACGATGTTAGAGTTCCAGGACATCTAAAGATGTTCTTCCATGGAGTAACTTGTGGGGCTGGTTGTTGCTGTTATCCTGAGACAGAGATGGTGTAACCTAAGGAGGTGTCCGACTACAGGCCTGTTGCTCTTGATATTTTCGAGAGGGATGAACATTCCAAAATTTCAAAAATTGAGGACATTCCCTGTTCTGGTGTGGAAACGGAATCACATCAAATAGATGGAACCAACTCCAACATTCTGAAGCTGGATGTTTCCAATACAGCAGAACCAAAGGATGTTATCGTCCCGTATGGAAGAAGGATGTTGTTAAAGAACATGTTGAATTCAAGATTAATGTAAGACTCGAATTACAGGAAGATAAGATATTGTTTAAACATGATTCAAATTCTTGAAAGAAATCTTGGCTACTCACCTGTTTTAAAAGTAAACCATGCATGTTGGTTTAGATTTTAATGTGTTTGTTTGTAAGGAAGGAAGGAAAGAATAGGATTTAAATATTTGAAACCAGCAACTTATATGTAAGGTTATTTTCTGAAACGTTTTATGTATCTGTGTATGACTAATTAAGTTTCTGATGAGATCTTTAGTAAGTAAATGTGCCTAACCTCTTTTGAGATTTGCTCACATCCTATGTTATCTGAGTTTGCTGAATGCTTGAGTGAGTGGACGGAAGGCCTTCCAATCTGTTTGAGTGATGGATGAGTGATCTGAATGTTTAAGTGTTTTAAGATTACTTATTGAGGTGTACATATAGAGACGTTTTATGAGAAATCCCGGGTACATATGTTTGTGCATGTTTATTCTACATCTAGTGTCCTTGATAATTTACAGATCCCAGATATTGCCCGTATTGTTTTCTTTTGGTTCCATAGTTTGAAAAATATAAAATAATGCTGGTTAATTTATTTTTAAAATTATCAAATTCTGTAGGAAAATTTTTAAAAAGAGGGAGAGGGTATTTTGTAGTGTGCAACATCCATATTTATATTTATAGTAGACAAAATATGGCGGCTGCTGTGTGTAAACCCTGTGTGCTTTAGCTCGTCATAAATTTAAAAGTATCTCTAATATTTAATGCTGATTGGATGTTATACTCTCTCCTGATTGGTGATCGAAAACGAGGCTACTAAGTTGGCGTATGAGCGATCTCCAGATGTGTTTAAAATACTGTCATGAAACGAGGCTGGTGAAATAACTGTCAAATATTGTATAATTTTCCATTCGGAAAACTAAGTGTGGATAACAAAAGCTAGTTTCTCTTGAATGTGTTCTTTATCAAGTGGTTTGTGGCTTAAAACGCGATTGAAGCATAGTTTTATGAAAAGATGTAATGTGAGGGAGAAATTAGTCTATTTAAAAGTGTCAATGGAAGTTAAATGTGCTTTTGTTTGTCAGTGAAACAAAGAATATGGAGAGCATTATTTGATGGGTTCTATTCCCATAGTAAATATATTATTCTGCTTCATTATTTGTTTCAAAATTAACAAAGAAAACAAAAAAGCAGTCTTGTTTATATTATCGAAAAATTCCGGAAGTGCAATGTGAATTCTGTTGTAACAAACCTGGAAGCACAAATAGAAAAGGAAATTTCCCAGTAGTATTGAGTATAATTCTCAGTGGAAATGAAAAATTCGGTAGAACTGGGAAGCAGCCTCTATGTGAAACAGGTATTTATTTGTAGTAGTATGATAAGGTGTGTCATTCATATTAGTTATAATATCCTGTGAGTTCTTTAAGATTGAAATATGAAACCAGTATTCTACATTTTTCATAATGTTCCGCAATTCCATTTTTAATACGAAAAATGAAACTAGATATCAGCAAGGTTACACTGATTCATAATAGTACCTTTTCATTTCAAAGTTTCTACGTAGGGGAAATGTGGCTATTGTGCCCACCATTTGAACAACCGATTACATGCTAATTTTCGCCCATTTTCAGTGAGTAAGCATTATCTGACTACCAGAATTATTATTATTGTGTTCATATTGCTTGGGGAACTCGAGGAAATGTTCGGATTGATAACTTGTTTCCATTATTATTATTATACGCAAGTACGTTTGTTTTTGAAGAGTCTTATTGGTAACATAAATCTATTTAATTCTTTCCTTACTTATCTCGATGGAAAAATTTATGTTTTGTAGTTAGACTGCAATTCTAGGGAAAAGAAAAGAAAGAAAGAAAGGAAGAGAATTCAAAACATAACACATTCTATTTCAACTTGAAATCCCTGTTATATTATTGAGTTAAAGTTGAGTAGAAAATAGGGTTAGAATCCCTCTTATATTTCATGAAGGTTTAAACTGGTACCTTAATAGAAAATACCGAGACCCACAGAGGTGCGTTTCTTACCTTTACCTCTTAGTTCTGGAATTTTTACCGGTTGAGAAAGAAAGTGGTAAAAGTTCCAGAACTAAGAGGTAAAGGTAAGAAATATTTTTCTTTCAGGTCCAATATAGATGTCAAAGTATATTCAATACTCGTTCCAAATAAACTAACCAACTCTATGGCTTATGGAACTCGCAAGTTCATCACCGCAGTAACAAACGTTTGCCATTGAATTATATCCTGGGCAATATCAATCCAGTTTTCATGAACAACGACTTCTCGAATATATCTTCTAATATTGTCCTCCCAATGAAGCCTCGGTCTTCCCAATAGTCTCCTTCCATACGGCCTTCCAACCAGGATAGAGTATAATCTTCGTTTTTCCCCCATCCGAGCTACATGGAATGCCCACCTTAGTCGTTGAGATTTCATAATTTTTACATCTAGTGAATCGTACAGTCCGTGGAGTTCTTCATTATGCAGTCTCCTCAATTCGCCAGTCATCTCATCCTGTTTCGGAACGTATATCTTTCTCAAAACCTTATTTTCAAACATATGTAATTTATGTTCATCTGCTAGGGTCGTACTCCAACTTTCGCTGCCGTGAAGTATTACTGGCAGAATAACCGTTCTGTATATTTTCAATTTCCTTGATGTTAATCGCGATGTTAAAAGTTTTGGACTGAATAGAAACATGCGTTGCCCGATACTAAGCGACTTTTCATTTCTTCTGTGATCTAATTTTTGCTTGTTACGTATGCTCCCAAGTATTTAAATTTGTTTACTTTCTCTATGACCTTCCCCCTAATTCTTATGTTTTAATTTCCTTCATTCACTGCGTTTCGGCTTGTTATAATGTATTTTGTATTATCTATGTTTACCTGTAGAACTATCTCATCGCAGAGTAGTTAGATCCTGTTAATGTTACATTTTTAAGCCCCGAGGGCATAGCTGTATTTAACCTACTTTTACACGTCATTGGAAGGGGTCATTGACTGGGGATGAAGGATTGACCTACTTTCACAGGTCATTGACCTTGAAAGGTGATTGCGTAAGAGGGTGACGTCATTAAGTTTAAAAATAACTACTTGAATAGTATACTGATCTGGGAATTTTGAGCATGGAAGGTAAATTACATAGTTGTAGAGGTGATTGTGCAAGAGGGTGAAGGAGCACGTCATATTAATACTGAGCTGATGACGTTAAGGAAACTAATTATTTTATTTTTGGCGGGACCTGGGTTGTATTTACACGCTGATGACTGGAACGGAAGCTTCCCGTGTCGTGTTCGTTGAAGATCTCTTATTGAACTGAGTTTTGAGGTCACGGTATGGTTAAAAGGAAGTGAAAGTTTGAGTTTAAAACTAACTAGTTGAATTAAATGTTAATCTACTCTTACAGGCCTTGATTGTGTAAGAGGGTGAAGTTTAAGAACAACTTACTTGAATAGGAGACGGATGTTACATTTTGGAGCCTTGAGGGTATGTAATTTACTTTTTCACCTCATTGACTTTTGAAGGTTATATTTAGATTGTTATGCGAGACGGAAGTTACATTTTAGAGCCCGGAGGGCATAGCTGTATTCATTTTACTTTTACAGGTCATTGACCTTGAGATGTGATTGTGTAAGAGAGTCAGGTTTAAAATAACTTAGTTGAATGCGAGACGGATGTTACATTCTCGAGCCCGGAGGGTAAGTAATTTATTTTTACACGTGAACGACGTTTAGAAGATATATTTAGATGTGAAAGTTAGACTACTTGAGGGTATATAAATGTATGAGTTAATGGTAGTTTAGCTATGATTCTAGACGGTAATATCATGTAGTGTTATGAAAAGCCTAGTTCACCAGACTTTTTACAGGAGAGTGAAGACTCATCTCCGGGTACGGTTCGTACAATATCTTCCTCAAGTTTAGAGGTTGTATTTAATTCAGACAGTGAAAAGGAAAATGTAAGTGTTAGTGAAATTTCATCGAACATGCAATGTGAAAGTAGAAATATGTGTGGATGTACGAACTATAATCTGAAGGACGAGTGTTTGCTGGAAATAATAGAAAATTGGGAGATTAAAAACAATTGTCCGTTATTATGTGGCGAATGTTTCTGTGTGTAATCGTCAGAGACATAGATGTGTTACATGTTCGTTAGATGAAGAAAAGTTGTTAAGGAGAAGAACATATAAACTGATATTTGATCCAGTGAAGTTTTTCCATATATATAATACATACCTTATGTTGCATAGAGACTTTGACAGTGTTGATTTTTTTTAATATTTCCTGAGGAATTTACTCCTATTTAAAGTGGCCGAAGTAAAGAGAATATTACTGGAGAGAGACGCTAATGCTGGAGTAGATAGCGAGTGAGCGTGTGAAAACTTTGATTATGATTTAAAATGTGAACTTAAATGTAAAGTGTTTATACTTACCATTTTGAATTTCCTGCCTTCTTTATGTAGAAAGACGCTAATGTTGAACTAGATAGTGAGTGAAAAAAACTTTGATCATGTTGTAAAAGTCAACTGAAATGTAAAATGTTTATGTTTGAGTAAAAGATTACTCATGTAAGTAATAATGTTTATACTTACCATTTTCAAATTTTCTGCCTTCATAAAGTTTTTTCTTCTTAAAACCTTTTTTCTATAATAATAATTAGAAAAATAAATTATTTTTGTGTACTCTATACCTTTTTCCTTTTCTTTGAAGGATATATTAAGAAATAAAAGATTTGGTTTTAATATATACATATACGAGCTCGTATATATGGAAAAACTCTATTTACATGTTTCTTTTAGTTGAATAATAGTTTTCACAATCCATTTTACAACTTCATCATTCTTTTGTAGATTGGTAGTTTGTAAAATAGATAAAACATTTTTTCCTCGCACTTTAAAATAAATAAGAGCTATACAGAATAATGTACAAAGTATCTAGGAATTATGTTGAACTTCGATTTTGTTCACTCGATATAACTTACAATTTCGTTTTAAAAATTTAACAATTGGTTTAGTGGGTTCATTTCCGAAGCTGTCAAAATATTCACCTTGTTTTTTGTAATATATATATACATTGGATTCCTAGAGAAAAGAAACGACCGAGACGACGTCCAAATGTAAGTTGGGTAGATGAAATCAAGCGTTTTTCAGGAGCTACATGGATGAGGATATCATCAGACCGAGATATGTGGAAAGAAAAGGGGGAGGCCTTCATCCAGCAGTGGATAGAAAACGGCTGAATATGATGATGATGATATATATATATATGTTTGTGTGTGTGTCCAATGACTTCCAGGTGAATGTGACGGACTTAATTTTATAATAAGCGCCTCTGGAAACTGAATGTGTTTATGTAAAGTGTCCAAAGAGTATATTCCAGTAAGTTTTGACGAACTTGCACAGTCTTGAAGCACTACTTTCAAAATTTGGTCACTCCACATCTGACTCACTTTCACTAATTGGTGTTAGTTCATACACTGTTCTGTTTGCAGGTAAGATGAAATTACGTAGATGATAAAAAGTTAAATATTTTGCATACCCTCATGCCTCTTTTAATGTACAAAGAAAACTTGTAAACTCATGAAGATGATGAGCACAACTTTGCGAAGGAAATGCTAATGCACTATACTTTGGATACGGAATATCTTCTATATTAATCACTGTTCTTTGTAGATGGGACTCCAGAAAACTCTGTCGTGCTTTCCCATGAGTATAAACACTAACACTATCCGCGGTATACTTGATAAGTATGTTTTTAACTTCTCCATATTCAACTTCGCCTTCTATCCATTCTAAACCAAATACATGCTGGCTTAAATATCCATGATTAAAAGCCATTGACAGTAAGGTTAACTATGGCTAATTCTTTTACGACGTAATTATTTTCTTCATTATCATCAAACGCTGAAAAGTGTACGACTGTCCTCATGGCTGATCTTAAACTGAACTAAATTTATAGGGTATAGTCAGTATATACATTGCGATCTTTATCGATTGGAATTAGGGAATCAAATTGTGCATATACAATACAGGAATATAATGTGTTCGTGCTTGACTGAAACCTATTTTAAGATTAACGGGAGAATCCTTAATAACATCCCATGTAGAATCATCTAAAGTATTAGTAGGAGAAAGAATAAAAGCATAGAGAGTATATCCTTAAGGGTAATCAGAATATGTAACCCTATGACTGACATTATCATAAAATATACCCTTTCCAGGGAACAGGGTGTGATAACTTTGAACGTATAGGTGATTGGCATAATCTGGAGTTAGGGGAGTAGAGGAATAAAATTGAGGACCAACTTGTACTTATAATTTGTTAATATTAAAAGTCTGAAAGTGGAATGGATTTTCATTGTATTTTTCATTAAATGCAGTATTTGCAATAAAACCTATAACGAGACCCTTAGGTTCATTTCCAAGAAATATATTATCGAGGTTGTATGAAGTAACATGCTAAAAAGCTTAAAGTGAAGTGCTATGGTCAATGTTCCAAATGCAAATGGTAAATTTCGCCCTGCATGGTCCTTTAGTAGTATTTCTACAGTTTCAAAAGAAAGTTTCGCTAAGGGAAAATAGTGTACATTCTGAAAAGTTACGGTTTGTACTTTACCATGATTACTTTCGCTCATGGCTACTATTCGTAAAAAGGGGCTTTTGTATCACCTACAAATTGAGGTTGAATAATATCAATATAAACGAATACTTGATGGGGATATCAAACATCTTAAAACGGTTGCTTAGGAGTACGATTATTTTTTAAAATATTGATATCAGCTACAAAAACTAATTGTGAAAAACTAAAACAAAAATTACTTTTACGCTGACAATATTTGAATATTCAAATATTATACTAGAACTAATTTTATTAAATTCATTTACTAGCTGTTGAACGGTAGAGTAATTTTTCCTGGTGTTATTTTGTTTTTCATCATCAAAAGCTAATGATATTTTGGCCATGAATATCACTATGACAAGTTAAAGGGATATGAATTTCACTTAAACCTACCATCCATGTTTCGCTTAAATGTATTCGATTATTAAGAATATTGAAAAATGTGATGGAGTATTATTAGAATGTGTTTGAATGCTTCCATTAGAAGAAAGAGTAATGTAAAAAAACTTTCCTCAGTGCTTTCAGAAATCATTTTCTTTTCAAATGTAGTGTCACGGTTGACGTTCCAAATTGAAATGGTAAATTTTTCCATGCACATCTGTTAAGACTATTTGAAGAGTGTCAAAGTATTTCTTTCCAACTTTAACGTATTGTGGACGTTCAAAAATAAATAATTCGATTTTTCCTAATTGATAATTTTGAATCCCGATTTTACGAATGAGTTTACCGTATTTAGGTTGTTCTTTTACAATATTAATACAGAGATTTATTTCTGAAGGAATATGATAATTGAGATTAGTGTGAAAACGTGCTCGAACATGAAGTACTCGTGGTTTCTTTTTCAGATTCCTCGGATAAAAGTAAATGATGCGTGTACTCAGTCTAAAATCATCACTAAATCCTAAAATGTTTTGCAAACCAGGAGTCATTGCAAAAAGATATTGACGATTTGGAATTCGTTTATGAGTAATATAAACTTTATCTCTACCTTTTTCATAATAAATATTAATTTCATTTCTTTTAGTATTGAATTTTCTTCATTGTTTATTCGTTCAACAGTAATCATTACAACATGATCAAATTGTACATTAAGAATAGTACTCTCATCAAATTTGTGTAAATTTACATTTCCGTCAATCATTTTCTATTTCTTTAGGGAAACCTGATCGAATAGTATTTAAAATGGATTGTATAGAATTATAATATCCAGGCTGAAATTTAATATTATATTCTTTTATGTTTTTATCCCGAAATTCAATAATACTTTGTTCTTCATTTTTAATATTATAAAAACTTTAGGAAATAGAGAGAGCACTTCTACCCCACTACCCATTTTCCTGTTAAATGAATAGGTTGACATAGTTTAGCAGTATACGAACTTGTTTTATTTTGAAAAATGTTTTTGCAAACATTAGAGGGTAAGGTAACGTAAAACTCTTTGCCTTGTTCTTGAGACAGCATTATTACTACTAAACTGATTTTCGTTTAACCCAGCTATTCATAGAAGAAATATAGATAGCCTAACAATTTTACATAAATCCACCCTTTTTTTCGTTTTAATACTTTTTCAATTAAATTTGTTTTCTGTTTTCCTACTAACACTTTTTGTAATTCCTGATGATAAAATAAGCCTTTAATAATATCCCCATTCCAATCACGAATTTTATAAGTAATAGGATTACTTTGTACACAGTGATCTACTAAAAATATTTCACGAGACCATTTCGGTAAATATTCCTTTTCTAATTTATGTTTATATTTACTTACGTGAACATATTCTCCCGGTTGCAATTTACATTTTTGTTTAGTTCTGTTTTCTTGACCATATAACCGTTGCAAATTTCATTAACATTAGAATCGTTTCCTTCTACAGGGGCATATTGAATGGCAGAGTGTTTAGTATGATTATAACGTTTTAAAAAATTTGGTAGTATATCAGTATAACGAAACGTATTTTTAGCTGTAAAGTATTTATATATTGTTTTTTTTTAATGTTCGAATAAATCATTCAACGAAGGCGGCTTTTTAGTTCAGAATGTACACTATAATGATTCACTTGATATGTTTGTATAAAACACTTTTCACATGTTCATTATAAAATTCCGTTCCTAAATCAGTTTGACAATGAAGTAGTAGTAGTTTTCTTTTCTATTGCTTTTGCCATAACATAAGAAACAAAATTTCAGACCTTATATTTCTGCACAAACTTGTCAATGGTCATGTTTCTTGTGAAAAACTACTTGGTGAAATAATCTTTCGTATAACCTGCAGAACAACACGCTCAAGTGATCTTTTCTACACGCGAAAAGTTAGGGTAAACGTTGTGCAAAGGTTCCTCCTAAATAGGATTATCAGCACGTACAATCATCTTCCTTATAACGTTGGCATATTTGTTAATTAATCAACTTTTAGAACATGTATAAACAGACAATCTTTAACTTTTTTTGTTTTGCTGTTCTTTTATTGTTGTGTTGTGTTTACTGTTAATGTATTCAGTGTAAAATGGCAAATTGTGCTCTATCTGAAACCTTCTGTAAATAAAATAAATAAATAAACAGGATCTGTTTTATTTTTCACAGGAATTCAAATGGAATAACACCTAAACGCATCAATAGTACATAAAATATATTTATAACCGTCATTATACTTTGATACAATTTTCATTTCTGCTAAATCCATTTGTACTAATCCATTGAGTGCGCTAATATAATATTTTTTACGATGAAAATATTTACGTGCTGGAGCGTGTAAGGTATATGTATCTTGTGAAGCTAACCATTTTCTTAGTTTTGTCTGAGAAAGACCTGTTTTCTCTTTTAATTTCGAAATCAACCTAAGGAATTAGAATCAGCATATGCATAATAAATCTTTTGAAGTGATATTGATTAAAATTTGTATTCTTTATGATTTTTAAAGAATGAAGAAGAGAAAGCTTTCTTATTAGTTTTTTCTTTATAACATTATTATTTGTCCTTTTCCCTATGTTATTAGGTTTTATCACTTTAAAGAAAGTGGAACCTGCTCCAAATTGAAAATTAACTAGTTCTAATGGGATATTAATATTTTGTATTAATTCTTTAAATTCCTGAATCCCGACTGGATTTCTTGAAGTCTTTCGACTACATACTACGTCGTTAATAAGATCAATAATATTTGAACCTGGAATAACTATTATCCATGAATACTGCACCAGTCTGATCGCAACTGCTTCGATTGGATGCTTGCAAGAGATTTAATAATACTTGAGTTTTTTAGCAAATGATTTTGGTACTGAGCTGATAATATACTGAATCATAGGTAAGATATTTGAAGATTGAGTATTGTAAACTGGTAAAACTGGTTTTGAGACTGTGGTGTACATTCTAAACAACGATGTAATGCTTGCTGATACATTTTCCAGTTTTCATCCGTAGAAAGATCAGTACGTTTTAACATTTCATCAATTTCATTATCTAATTGTGTTTGATGATATTTTACAGACTTCATAGTGGAATACATTTGTGCGTTTGTATTCTCTGGAATGAGTACCATTTTTTGAAATTGTGAAGACATTTTAACGATTAAATAAGCTTCCAGCAACAGCACTTAAAATAGGAGCTAATAATAAAGGAAGAAACGCACCACCTTATTGTACTAATAGTTTTCGTTTCTCTTTTAAACTTGCTCGTTTCACAGAGATTGCACGGAATGTTTTCTTATGTCGGCTCAACCTTTGCTTCTGACGAGGAGAGAGTTTAAAGTTACCATTAAATACATTTTTACCTACTTGAGCAATAGTTCGAATAACACCATTAGATGCACTTTTAACTAATGCTTTACGCTTTTTATTTTTACATTTACAGATAGTTCGGAGCTCATTCAGATGATGTTTGATGCTTGACATCTTGATAACAACTGACCTGAATTGGCTTATTTATATCTTTTACATGAGCATAGATGTGCATAGTTTCATCTGGAAATATATTTGTACGTAGACGTAGAGCATTCAGTGTAGCTGTGTTCAATCAAATAGTAAATAGGAATGAGGTTTCTGAGTAGCATTTTCAAACACTTGAATAACTTCTTTACTATAGTGTGGCATAATCTGTCTTGCTAAATATTTGTAACTTATCTCCAAGATTCTTGAAAACAATGATATAATTTGCATTCAATGACACATCACGTGCATATTTTCCTTCTGGAAACAAATTTTGTACAATAAAAATTACACTTATATTTTTATGATGTGCGAACTTCATGAATATTTTAGACACGTCAACATTCGTTTCTGTTATAACATCATCTAAAATTAATAAAGGCTTTTCCTGAATGTCAAAACTATTCATATCAAGAATTCCAAAATGAAATCGAATATTACTAGTTTTAGTAGATAACCTTGGAATCACAGCACCATAGCACCAAACAATTTCCCTTAAGGGACTAGAGAACATCGTTTGACGATGAATAAATAATTTATTTACAAAGTAACTTTTCCCAGCTTGGCTGGGTCCAGAAATTAGTATACTTGCTGGATGAAGAAAAGGAAGAAGAGCCATCATGGACTAGAGTGAAAAGAGAAATGAACTATGAATGATTAACTTTATGATTTTACAGCGGAAAGGTAGTGTTTAAATTCATTATGTAATTTACGTTTCATGGGTACATTCTGATGTTTTTACTTCTGGTCTAGATTTAATTTTGAAGCCGGGCTTCCTATAGATTTCATTAGAATTTCTTAAAATTTAATTTTCATATTATGTTTAACAAAATTTACGAAATGATCCAAATTAATGGATTTAAGTGCACGACAATTTAAAGTGATTCTCCTAATTTTATACGTCGGTTTAATTTCCTTTTCCTTGTACGTATAAAGTTAGGTCCCAACCCAATGAATATGGGAATCTCCCATCCCTCTTCAACTTCATTAGTTAAATCGCGTAAAAAGTTCCATATAGGAAGCAATGGAGGTTAATTTCTCTTTTGTAAATGAAAGATGGAATCAGTATCTGTATAAAAAAGATTATCAATACTTACTTGTTCTAATAAGCAGTATAATTTAAGCCTAGCTAATGATGTGATAAAAGCTGCTAAAATAACATTAGAAAAACTAAGAGGTGTATTTACATTTTCTAAATCCTTAAATGTTACTAATAAAGAATTTTCTCCGACCAGAATTACATGTTGCACTTGAAAGTGCGGTGTTCGGAGAATTTCTAAGAACTATTTAGCATCATTAACTACCCTGGCCTGCGCTAAATCCGTTCTCTGTCCCCACTTCCCAAACAGAGAATTTGAAAACAATTTAGCAATATAACGCAAACCAGGATTGTTACTGATGTTATCAGGATTGAGTTGTATACCCTCATGGTGAGCATACTCCTCAATATACTTTTGTTTTTCATCCTCAGTAATACAGTGAGGTGGAAAACCAGGAGCTTCCTGTTTCGTCTGTAAGAAGTTATTTACATAATCTTTAAATAACCCCTCTCATTTTGAACTCGTAAATTTCATGTCTTCAGAATTGTATACCCCTTCCTCAGACTTTCATGTAATTCAGGAGTGCAAAATGTGCCGGTGAAACAGGGTTCGTTCACAGTATGGTAACATACTCCACTATTCATTTCTTCCATACAAGTGCGACAAAGTCCAAATACGAGGCACCCGTTAGCATTATAGGGAAGTAAAGGAATAGCAAGATCCTTGGGAGGAAGAACTTTACAAAATACCACTCCATGAATGTCTTTGGGATCCGGACATGCTTTTCCTCGGTAGATAGTAGGCTTACCAATAGGCACAGGGTTATTTTTCATAACATAGGAATAGAGTGAGCATATATCCTTATATGCTATAAATTCATCCTCTGCGCATTCATAAAAAGAACGGAAAACTTCTGTTCGTCCCCCCTAAAACTCATCCTTTGGAATTAATCCCCCTTGAATATGTTACACTCGTTTTTAATAAACTGTTTAACTTGCGGATTTTCACACCTCCTTATCCCAATCACATTCATAGATTTCTACCAATTTGATATTGCATCCTTTTCCAAGGTACTGTTTTCTCTTCATGGTATCAATATGTCGGTCGTCTAATGTTTCGCCATTAGTGTCATTAAGAGGCACCTGGCGACCTTGCTTAATACAAGAATGACTATGGCACCGGCAGCCATAAAATTCATAAGCAGTACGATATTTCCCATCATAGCCGTCCACTTTGAATCGACCAAACCGGGCTTCATCTCCGTTTTCAGCCGTATGAATAGAAACATCTTCTCCTATGAATTGTATGTACTTCATCCACTGGAGTGCTTTTTTACTTTAGGGATTACGTTTTCGATAGCCGAAAAGAGGAATAATAGGAATGTTTTTACCTCTAAATATAAAGATCGAAAACATTTTATTTCACACAAGCAGCTATCGTACTTGTTTAAAGAAAGGACTATATTCCCTCAGTCTTTTCTTCAATTAAGTCTGCGAATTTAATTACAGACTCACAAAGGATTCTGATGTCAGTTTTACAGTAGCTGAGTAATTCCTCTTGTAAGTTAAAGGGTTTTTTCTTACACTCCTCATGCCAAACCTCCAGAGCTTTCCGCTCACTTTCGAATTTTCCTTCAACATCGAAAAGTTCGAGCGGCGCCAATCTCCGTTATAGTTTTGATTATCTTCCGTTTTAACAGGAAGGGGAACTCTCCCTTTTCCAAACTCGCGGTTAAACCCATCGTTTCAGGCAATTTTGATAATTTAACTGACATAAATAACTATCTCTAAAAATAATATTGCGTACAGTCATTTGTATGATTTTCGCACCTTGGCTTAAAATTTGAGAAGTTATTTCTTCTTTTTCTATGAGTGTACGCGCAATAAAAACCGAATCAAATTTAGCTCCGTTATATGCGAGGGCCTCTACTGATTTCAATTTCTTTCCTTGACGTAGGACATGTTTAACAAAGCTTTCAATATCGTAAAACACAAAAGATCTTTCACTTTGTGAATTACCACATTTAAAGCATTTATAATCTTCCTCCAGAAAGGTTTTACATTGAAAACAGCGATGGGAAGCACAAATAAGGTTTGGCCGGTGTTCACGTTTATCTTTTTCATTTTCTTTAAGTAACATTGTTTCCAGATCATACACTATATACAGGGAATTCGTTTCACATTTCGTTTTCACCTTTTGCACAAAACAGAAATTATCTTCTTTAACGTACATGGAAAACTTACTGCAAAGATGTTCGCCACAAATATGAATTTTATTATTCTTATTCTTCCTCTTTCGACTATCGATTTTTACACCACACTGTGAACATAATTTTACGTAGTAACATATAGGTTTTCTCTTCGCCCTTACGCTATGATTACGGAAGCAGATAGGCGATGGGAAGGTCCTTAAACAAGTATTACATGTGATAGGGCTCTCATCATCAGAAGCTTTAACTTGGTGGTACTCTTCACAGTGTTCGCATAAATATTCACACTTATGAAGTCTGCGCTTATCCATGGGATTTAAACAATGCTTACAATACTCATTTCTTCTTAAAAAGGGGGTAATACTTTCAATGTATATCAAAACGCTGGTTATAATAAAATTAATAAACTTTCTTAGTATTTTGAACATTCCCACTATAAATTACCTCTGGGTCTCGACTACCTATTTTTAGAGCATACACTACAATTTGAAACTTAGCAGCGAAATAATCTTGGAACTTATCTATATCATCTATATCCCCTTCCAAACTAGAAATATTAACTCTTGCTTTTCTACAAAGGGCTTTAGCGTCTATTTCCCACTTCATAGGATGAGATTTCATATAGTTCGCCCTACAATATTCTCCTAAAGCTCGCATGTCGGCCAGCGCTAAAGCTCTCGGTAAACAATCATACGAGTAGGCTCCCACTTTAGGTACACGAATAACGTGTGCTTGTAAATACTTCTCCAAGGTTAGATACTTATCATTATTCTTGGCACCTTTTCCGCGAATACGGTCGGTTATGTTAGCCTTAATGATCACATTGTCAGCTAACAGGAAATTTTCATTCGAATTGAGAACATTCTCAGTTAAACGAAGAATATGTTCGGTGTTCAAGTGAATTCGTTTACGCCACGGAATGAAGACGTCTTTACCATTAACGTCATTACTACTTTGTATGCTGAATCCAACCCATGAATGATCATCTACACCAGACAGTAAATGCTCAAGCGCAAATTAAATTAGGTTTTCTACATAGTCTACTGGCGTAAGCTTGGAGGTGCCAGCTTTTACATGAATAGAGATTTCCTTACCTTTAACAGGAAAAATTCCGAAACCACGCTCGCGCTCACCTATAATTTCAAAGTAATCACGCCCTGTCCCCTGCTGTTTAACTAACTCAGGCTGTGCCTGCTGTTCTACTTCATGAACCTCTTTCAAGATGTTTCCATACTCTTTCGACTAAATTGACAACCCCATCCCTCGTAATAATCATAGGCCTGATCGCATATCTGACTACCCCCAGGTGAAAAACCGCAGTCAGTTTAAAAATAGAAAGCAGAGTCAGTAACTGATGATGATGAGGTAGAAGGAATAGGAAGAGGTGCAAAAGAATTGGAAGGTTCAGGTATAAATGAAGAAGAAGAACTGCAAATAGGATTGGCTGTCGTTACAAAAGTAGTGGCCTGTCTCAATACTGATGTAACTACATTAAGCGGAGTTGAAGTCGTAGTACACGTAGAAGAAGAGATGGTGGTAGTAACAGGCTTGGAGGCTCAAAATGAAATTGAAAATGAACGATTAGGGGGACGATATTTAGTTGTCTTCCCTAATGCTGACGTACACTTCGTAAATATCATCCCTCTCATAGGGTATAATAGAAAGGCAAGGTAGGGATGCAGAATTCTCTCATTATTCTTGTCTATAGGTTTTATAAGTAGACAGTAATGTTGAAAAACTAACCTCGCATTATCGGGTGGGTCAATCATTCCCTAGTAAAAGTAGGTCGGTCACGTGCTCACATGCCCCGAAAATCATATTAAAATTATCAGAAAATAATAGGCGAAGTGAAAAGAGAAAATCATACATATTACCTTCATCCCTCGGAAGAATGTCATGTATACTTAGCCGACAGAGTTCAGACCAAGTTTCATACATGGAGTTCCGATCTTGAAATCCTTTTTCCTTCTCTCTAAGAATTTGGCGATCAGCAGTAGGGAGTTGATGAACAGTATTCATTTTCAATCTTCTTTTAAAAAAATCCAATTGAAATAGTGGAAACGTGATTGAAGATATGAATCTAAAAAATAATTCACAGAGTTTTACTTTTCAATGTTTAGACACAGTAGAAGATTGAAATTTCTATTAATATATATATATTACACTTTTTAATGTGAATAACGTTTTAACAAATCAATGAATACATTCGTAAGCGTACAATAGTAAGTTAGCAGCTCAGCACTAAATTCGATTAAAAGGAAAACCCAAACTGAGGGTGGATGGAACAGTGCGGGGCATTTATATTTTTTATTTTTGTTTTACGCATGCGCAGATGAAAATTTTAAGTATGTACAAGATTATCATTCCTCTTTTTATATTTTATTTTTTCATTCTTCTACGCATGTGCAGATGACAAATTATATGAAACTATAAGATTCCTATATTTTACGATGATAAAAATTTAAATAATTTTTTTACATCTTTTTCAAGCTTACCAGCACACGTGCGCTTGCGGCGCGGGGCGGGCGGGCCGTAAAATGCGCGCGCAGTTACTTTGCGGCCGGAAATTGAGAAGTTGCTTTTAACATGGCACGCGTCTGGAACATACGGGGTTACTCCGTAACACGGCTCGCGGCCAGAAATAGCGAAGTTACTTGTAACACGGCACGCGTCCGGAAATTGCGGGGTTACTTCGTAACACGGCACGCGGCGGAAAATCGCTGGGTTACTCTGTAACGTTACGGGCAAAAAACGCGAAATTATTTTGCCGGGCGCGACGACTAAAAATTTTACGGCGGAGCGCAAATTTAAGCAACAAATTAATAGTTTATTGAAAACACGACAACGTCGTATTTTCAATGAACTATTACGCTCATTTAAAACAGAATATATAAATGAAACTTGATAGAAAATCTTTTTTTCGTATCTACATTTTAGATGATATATTTTGATTCATAACAGCATCATGCACTTATTTCAATGAATATAATTCTAATATATTTTTACTATTCCACTCTAAATCGTAAGCAAGGCTAAATGTACAGTGACAGTATATTATACTTAATGCAGTACACTCAATCATAAGCTAAAGTGGCACACACTTTTGCATTAACTAATTCGTGAACTCGTAAACCATTCTTTAAATAAGTTAGCCCTCTTCACACGTATGAGTGACTGTGAGTAAAAATAAAAAGCTAATAATGATAATGTGCTGTAAATAACAAGCTTCAATAAAAATACATTTTATAAGTGAGTAGACTTCTTTAAAATAACTGAATCATAAGCTTTACTGATATCTAGTGCACACTCAATTATAAGCTGTACTGATATTTAATGCACACTGAATCATAAGCTATACTGATATCTAATGAATCATAAGCTATGCTGGTATCTATTACACACTGAATCATAAGCTAAAGTGATATCTACTGCATCATAAGCTAAGGTGATGTCAGGGAGGGTCTCCACTTTAAATCATTTTACGCTACCCTAGTCAACATTTATATTTTTACTCCCAGTCACTTTTTATTATTTTTTAAAACTTAAGATCAGTGAGTTGCCTTAAATAAATATATTAGATGGTGTCAACCTTATTATACATAAAAAGCATCAAGAGTGCACTTATCCTTTACAATGATACAATCTCATTATACATGAAAAGCATGCTCTCCACTTCAGTGCGGGTCTTTAAATTATTTACGCCAGCACGTATCAGGTAACTCGCCATTTATCTTTTTATTTCCATTTACTATTTTTTAAATGTTACATCATAGCGCTGCTTTCGATTGTTATAACGCTTTTACTTTGCAAATGGCCTCAAGCTGAGTATGCATAAATAAGCACAAGCATGGGAACCTTACATTTTAGGACCTCCAGGTAAATATTACCTTACCGCCCTGTTAAATGTCTAAAGGCCGTCTTTCATAGGGCTCAAGCAAAATAGTATTTATATTAAATAGCTCCTTCCTGCCTTACATGTTTGAAGGCCCTCTTTCATAAGGTTTCTGAATTTTAATATAAAATCCACTTTACGAAAAAAAAGTATAGATCCAATTCTTTACACATAGTAAAACCTCAGAAAAATGACCTTCATACGTATTTTATTTTATTAGCCTATTAATATACTTTTAATCTGTTTTGTCTTTCATCATCATTATTATTATTAAAAATTAAATAAATTTCATTACATTATAACAACGTATCATCCATGTATTTTCAATATATGTGTGCTACTGGGGGATGCTTAAAATCTGTTTCTTATTTTGAATCATTATTAAACGCGAAATAAAATGTTCAACAGATGAACAATTCAGTATGTTTACATAATATATTTTCAATGTATGTGTGCTACTGGGACCCTCCTCCATATCTTTCCCTGAATCATACCAAATCTTGAACTTAGCTCGTTTCCACATGGAGTACAAGAAAATTAAATTGATTCGTACAGAACGTGAATCAAAAGTAAACAAAATATAATTTCTTTATATTCTAATTCACAGGACCAGCGACCTGACTTATAAATATAACATATGTAATATTTAGTACAAAATAAGTACAAAAGTACAAAATAAAATAACATATATAATGTGCACCCAAACTAGACCTTTAATTTATTTTCCTTCTATAGTAACATCTTTCGGTCCTAAGCTCCGTTCAAATCATGCACTATCATAAAATGTAAATGAAAAGTGTACAAAATATGATTTCATTTACGTTCTCACTCAACGGTTTCACTTCATAACTACTGAATGTGAATTAAAAGTGAACAAAATATGTAATGTGCACTGCACTAAACCTTCCCGTCCCGTTCAAATCATGTATTAGATAAAAAAATAAACTAATCAGTGTACAATGTGTATGTTAAGTGCACAAAATACAATTGCCTTGACTTTCTAAGTACATAATATGTTTCAAAAAATGTAATTTCCTTTATATTCTAACTCAACGGCTTTACTTAATAAGTACACAATGTGAATTAAACGTAAACAAAATATATAATGTGCATCCCCACCAAATCTTCCCCTCTACATTCAAATCATGCACTAGCATAAAATTAAACTGATCAGTACAGAATGTGCATGACAACATATAATTTACTATACATTCTAACTCATATGATTAATAGTCTGACTTAATAAGTGCATAATGTATTTATAATTGCCTTTATATTCTAGCTCAACGGTTTCACTTCATAAGTACAAAATGTGAATTAAAAGTTTTATTTCACGCATCCAGTACTACCGGCTAAAAAAATATTTCAACCCACCTGAGCCAAAGTTACCTACAGGCCTTCAAAACGGTCTTGGTAACTCAATTCTTTTCATCCGGCCTAAGTAAAAGTTACCTAAAGGCCTTTCAACCCTCCCTAACTCAATTCACTGAGCGCGCACCTCTGCCGCTAGAGGGTCAGCCATCCTGACTGAGTTTTTTTCCCAGTGTTCCTCAGTCACACCAGGCAAAAAAAGTAAATATTTTCTACTAAAATTTGCTCCACTAAAGAAAAGCACGCCTAACTTTTCAAAAATTAATTCATTTCTTTAAATAACATGTTTACCGTAAAAACCATATAAAAAATAAAATATTTCACACATACTATATACTAACGGCTAAAATTATTATTATTATTATAAAAACTCTTCCAGCGCTCGACTTCCATTACGCCTGCTAAAACATACGGCACTTCTGATAAAGCCTCATTCAGTACTGTCCGCTAAAAATTATTAATATTATAAAAAGTCCTGCACAACCCTCAGGTCCCAAGCCCATTAAAAACTATAACTGATTCCAAATGGCCCCCATTTATTTCACGCATTCAGTACTGCCGACTGAAAATTAATATAAAAAACTATTTAATCCGGCCCCAGCCACTTTTAATAAAGCCTCATTCAGTACTGTCCACTAAAAAATTATTATTATAATAAAGTCCTGCACAACCCTTAAGTCCCCAGTCCGTTAAGGGCTGTAACTGTTTTCAAATAAGCCCCACCATTTATTTCACACATTTAGTACTGCCGCCTGAAACTAAATATTAAAAAACTATTTCATCCGGCCTGCGCCAAAGTTACCTAAAGGCCTTTACAAAACGGTCTCACTAACTCAATTCATCTCATCCCGTCTAAACTAAAGGCCTTTCAATAACTCAATTCATAAAGCGCCTCACCTCTGGTGCTAAAGGGTTTACCTGCAGTTCCCCATTCTGACTAAGGTTTTTTCTGCAGTCTTTCTCAAACAAATGCTCGTAGACCTCCTACCCTATCCCCACATGCTGCATTTACGACCGCTCAAATATAAGCACAACGCTTCGAAAAACACATACAGTACTAGCAGTCAACTCATAACATCAAGTCCCTGAAAAAATCTTCATAATGCATAACTACATTAATAATAAAAAATTATAACTTTTCAAACTTACCAACTGGTAATTATATCAAGTCGATCAAGACACAAAGTTATCACTTCTTAACCAGAAAGTAATTCACTACACTAGTTAAAGAAACTCTAATGACCATAATATTGAACGAACGTGTTTATATATTACTAAAGTAACGCTTTCAAAATGAAAGTTCAAACGGTATCCCATGTCACGCTTTTAAAATGTAAGTATCCCTATTTTTTATTTTGAATCCACACACTAAATCAAAAGAGCGGAATTTTCATCTTTTTAGATGGAAAAGCGGGACCGCTCCTTTTCGAGCGGAATTATCAATCGAAAAAGAGTGGTTTCTAACAAAACATTATCGCGTTGGATGGAAAATGTACTCTTTCTAGATGGAATTTCGCTCTTTTCGATGTAATTTATTTTTTCACTCTTAAAAGGGCGGTTTTCTGTTGAGTCGTCAAAGGTGAAAGAGCTATTTCTCATCTTTTTAGAGTGATTTGGTGCTTCAATTTCTCATCGTTTAGGAGTGAATTTTCTCATCTTTGTAGATCGGTTTGAATTCCACTCTTTTTAGAGCGATTTGCAATGCATCATGGGCATGGCTACTAGTCAATATTGGTCTTCGCCATTTGTAAAAGCAAAGGTTATCGAAAGACTAAGCTATACTGTGAAATTTATAGCGTTATGTATAGTTAGAAATGAGAAAACAGAACTTTAAAACCTTTCTGTTAGCAAAATACACCAAAAAACGTCAGGAGTAAGATATGTATGTACAAGAAATCTTTCAACGTTGTAATCAAGTACCTGACGAGACGAAAGAAACAATTCCGAGGACGCATTCTCGCAGTTGGACCCTTGGTTGAGGGGTTAACACGTTGGATAGCTGTTCGAACGGTACGGGGTTCAAATCTCCTCCAGGTTTAGCTTTATTTTACTCATTTTCATTCACAAGTACAGTACTTTTCTTTTTAGTACATATGAATTAATGCTCCCTTTCGCACTTTTGCACATTTTATTGCGTCGTTTTCATGTTCACAAGATGTAAATTGTATCTGAATAGATGGAAATTCATCTATACAAATACAATATCTAGGTTTCCATTGAAATACACTACCACAGATTTTCGCTCTTTTTTCGAGCGGAAATTTCTCATCTTTGCTCCGATGAAAATTCACTCTAAACGAGCGGTCACTTTTTCCGCTTGATTTGAGTGGAATCCGCTCTTTTGATTTTAGTGTGCAAACAGTGTCATCATTTTCTACTACACTATTTTTAAATTAGCACTTATTTCCAGCAATGGATTGAAAGACATATTTTCTTAAACAATTCGTACTGAAAACTTAAGAATAATTTTGTTTATGCATGACTAAAAACAAAAAACGTGGGGCACGCCAATTGAAGAATTAATAAAGTAACTATATATAAGAGCGCGCCCTATGCTTTTCTTTTCAGTCATGCATAAACAAAATTATTCTTTACTTTTTAAATCCAATTGTTTAAGAAAAGTATGTCTACAAAAAGTTTTATTATTATTTTATTTTTATTATTATTCTCGTTCACATTTTGTCCTCACGTCCACATTTCAATAGCTTCAAATTCCCTTTTATTCCTCCTCTTGCAGAATTTCAGCTGTATAAAACGAAAATCTCAATACAAAATTAAAGAAAGAATTGCAGAATCAATTAAAATAGGCATTTATAAATGAGCTAATTAAGAAATCTATAAGTATAAAGAAAACATATATTTCTCTGTCTCTGATAATTATACTGAAACATCAGTATAAGCTCATTATTTACTTTGCTCCAAACATTGATTTTTAATAAGTATTCAAACGTTGAACTGGCACACACAAAGTATATTAGAATTCTTTAAAGATCAGGTGCATCCGGTACACAAATATACCTGAGCCAAAGATGCCTAAAGGCTAAAAATAAAATTCCAGATCAAACAGTTAGAACATGTAGTTTTATAAACATTGTATACTAATTTGATGATTTCCGCACATAAC
Source organism: Lepisma saccharinum (assembly GCA_022664845.1). Taxonomy (NCBI): domain Eukaryota; kingdom Metazoa; phylum Arthropoda; class Insecta; order Zygentoma; family Lepismatidae; genus Lepisma; species Lepisma saccharinum. The sequence goes on along the minus strand of JAGDQP010018586.1, from coordinate 11,441 downwards.
TTAAAGAAAACTGCCACAAACATCTATGGCTCAATCGAGATTCGAAACGAGAACCTCGGGAACGGTGGCCTAACGCTCGCCTTTCGCACCTGGCAAGAAAACTGGGAATTAACAAGTCCTGGGAAAGGATCGTAATAATGATTTTATAGGGAGGCTTAATAAAGACTAATATCACCCCATTTTCAACTAACTTCTGGTAGGCAATCACAAAACTTGTCACTAAAACTAAATAATTGAAAGAAAAAAAATGTAAATTATAATGACAAATTTCCAACACACAGCTAAAATTTTAAGAAAATTATCAAACAAATGCGTTTAACTTAGAAATATTGTCCATATGAAAATGTTATGTAAAATTATTACACTCTTGTCTAAAGTATACTTCTCTCTGCCCCTGCTAGTTTCCTCCTTTGCTAGAAGTTGCGTGAATTCTCGACCCCAAGCATTCGTGATCTCTCGGGTGCATTCGGCTGTTCCTCAAACGCTGTCGGCAGATAAGCATGAACAACGCTGCCGCATCTACGCTTCGCAGTTTCAGCTCACTGTGATAGGCTGCAAGCCTGCAACTGCATTCTCGTTGTTGCTAATTTTTCCATGAGAAAGAACGTGATTGGTTCTGCAAGAATGAATACTATTTTAAAAATATAAGTTTAAATTTACAATGGAAAATCGTATTTTTCTACTTCATGTAAGCTGTAGGAGGAATATAAATGTAACTACCATTCCTTAAAACATAAGTAACACTAAAATCTTATTTTAAAAACACTGATGCTATATTGTTAGTACAGTGCTTAATTATCTAGTGGGCCGCGTTCGCTTAGTAGTAGAGCGCTTACCTCCAGTACATAGATCACCAGTTCGATCCAGGCTCGCCCTATGAGACAAATACAGTGTATGTTTTTTTTCGGGGGTTATTTCCTTTCGTTCCACTATCATCATCCTTCCGACCTAAGCCGAAGTTGCCTAATGATGATGATGGATGTTCTGTCCGAAGGCAGGTCTTGACTCGAAGTTCGCTGAGCCAAGTGAAACTATGTTGATTTGCCATTATCTTCCATCAGATGAAGATGACGTTCTAAGGAAGAGACCTACAGTTTAACGTGAGTTCCGAACCACTTGTGCCCTCACTGGGAATCGAATCCGAAACCCTTGGTCTTATATAAGATTCAGTTTAATTATTTCGTGGGGTACTACGAAAACAATATAATGTTTAAATTATTTTAAACGGATTGGATTTTATTTATTTTTATTATTTCTCGTCATTACTCAACGATCTTATCAACATGTTTTTTATATCCTAAGAACAAATAGCACAGTCTCTCGAGAGGTGTAGAGTCTTGTTAGCGTACTCGATCTCTAATCGGTAAGTCCTTGTATAGAATACAGGAGTCGGCCATCCTGAGTGAAAATTTCCCTTGTTCTTATGTCTCACAGACAAATGTCGAAATGGCCTTGAAGGCCAATTCCTCCTTCGCTCCTAATCGTTCTTTCCCATTGTCGAACGTGGTTGTTAACTTCCAATGTAAAATCGCCTTCGAACTATATTGTGTTTATTACAAATAAATGATGAAATAAATTAAATGAGTGATAAACAATAAATGTTGGAACGTTTTCTGTCGTGCCACAACGTAATTAGTTCTTCCTTTAAAACGTGCATTACATAAATTCATATTTCTTCTAAAGAAAGTGTATTCTGCACTTAATTATACACTAAAAAGAAGAGCCTTATTAAATAGTATAGTATCCCACATAGCAAAATGACGTCCCAGGGATATCTGACGGATCTCCTGGCAGGATATCGGGACGTCCTGTTTAAGTCCCTTTACATCCATGGGACGTTCATGGGACCTCCAAATGTCCGCCCCGGGATCATCCCTGGGACGTACTTTCGGGATCCTTTTAGGACAAAGATGGGACTATAATGGGATAATTTATTGCATGGAAAATATATTATATACAAGGTTATTCGTACCACTAAATACAAATAACGTAGCTCTGTAGGTGCTACCGTTAATCCCAGATGCCAGCAAAAGCGTTATATTTCCTCTGTGTCCTTTTTTCCACTTGGGTTGTCCAGGCTTCGCTCTTAAAATTTTCGCGCTAGAAATTCTAACGTTCCAGTTATTCACTTTCCAGCTTGAAAATTTTAAAAGCAAAGCCTGGCCAACCCCGATGTAAAAAAGGACACGGAGGAAATAAAATGTTCTTGCTGACATGGTATTAACGATATCACGTATATAGAGCCACGTGAGGTTATTGTATATTATTGTTATAATTGTATTTTTTAGCATTAACTTAATTATTACATGCAATTCCAAGAAAGAAAATTTTATAATATTTAATATATAATTGCTAATAATAGTATCACTTCACTAGTAGTGAATTGAGTATCACTATGATTGAAAGCTTTTAACAAGAAATGCAACTAGTGTTTATAAGAACATCTACTTAATACAGAGTGGCTAACGATAAACATTTCTGAAATTCCTTGATTTTGTTAATTTTTCATTGACCGACATAACTGAACATTATTATTTTCATACAACTACATTACATATAGTAATGAATATAACTGAAATACTGAGAGTTGATAAATATAATTTGTCTGAGTGTTTACCAACTAGTCCAAAAATGACGAAGCATCTTGAAAAATAAGTTCGCAAGATCACAGAACCACACTAGACACACACACATTACTTAGTAATGTTTGAAACACTGTTTACAATTTTATATTTCTGCATAAAACTCCATGACTATTCTCAAATCTTGTGAAATTTTCCTGATGTATACAGGATAGTCGAATATGTCTCCCTTGGATATCATTTTATGGTCGGGAACCACTGGGAAACCCCAACTGATTATGAACCGAATTGATTTATGGCCTTTAAACACCTTTGGCAAGGCTGGGATACGGTACATGAGAGGATATGGGAAGGAAGTCTACCAGGGCCTAGTTTCAAGATAGCAATAGCATCATGGCATTTGTCTGGCATAACTGAGGGGAAACTATGGGAAAGCACAGTCAGGATCCAACTGACAAATTATCCGCTTTCCGGTTTTACTAGCTTAGTGACGTAATGGCACATTCCAGGGTCTCGGGCATCTTCCTCTCTCTGGATTGAGGCAGCATTAGCCATTGACCTAAAACAGTGAATTATGCTGAAGATTTGGATTAAGTGAACCAATAAAATTATATCACGTGTACGGGCCATGGTATAATCCAAACACTTACTTTATAATTAATCTATGATCACAATTTTGAAAATATCATAACTTTTTTCTGAAATTTCGGACTCGTGTGGAACCAATTTTCAAGGTACAGGATCAGCCTAGACAGTGTCAAGGAGAAAGAAAGTAACACTAGGCAAATGCCGAGATGGTACCCTGGGCTTAGACCCTGAGCGACTCCTTCATTGTACTCTCTCTCAACCTGAGCCATGATGCCTAAAGGCCACATATAACATTCAAAATAAAAACAATGGAAATATTACCTTGTGTTCTTCGGTATGGTAAACTCCTCCATGTGGATCTGTAGATTGATTCTTGGTGCTTCCCCATGCAGTCAATGTTCTCGTTGTTTGGTTCTGTGAGATCCTCACACCCCGCCAGCCGCACTGCCAGTTTATTTTATTAAAAGCAGAGCAGATCCGGCAGCATGAGAGACCTCACACCACGTCCAGCTCCAAGTCGCTCTTGAAAAGCAACTGCGGAGCCCCTGATAAAAAAAGGGAGAAGCCATGGAAGATTCCTACAATTAGAAAGTTATAGGATCTTCGAAGAAATCAGTTTAAAACGATTTATTCTGCGCCAACATCCACTTCCAGCCTGTATACCACATGACTGAAGCCAGAGGGGGGCCAAAGAGCTAGATTTCAGGAAAGCAGTAGCCATTGGTTGGAAGGCGCGTGACTTCACTATACAGACCGATGAGTTTGTGCTTGTAGCGAGAGTATAGGGAAGTCCATGATAACGATGGATATAAAAGAAATTTTGAACCTGATAATTATTTGGTTATGAAAAAACACTTGTTTTAAACTTTTATGTTTCTAATAATGAGTGTAGACTATTAAACTGCATAAAAATAAACGACGTATTCTAAATAGTAAGACAAATATTTCTTTGTTAACTTTATTTTAACTCATGGGACTCTAACAAAATTGATTTTAGGACCTTAATATCAACTTTAGAAATATTTCATTGCAATAGAGAGGTAGATAGGATAATGGTGATAGCCTTGATTCAGTCAAGAATAAACATATCTGTACTTCCTTTCGGCCAATATTTGTGACCTAGGCTATTATGTTTACGATAAATGTGCATGCTATTCTTTAAATCTCCCCCCCCACACACACACACACACGCGCGCGCGCGCGCAAACACATAAGTAAAGGCGTCATTTAAGTACATTACGTAAACTTTCAAGGGGGTTCAAGTTTTGTTTATATTATCTGACAATAAGGGAGGATGATCAGAAAAAATTGGTAAACTTTATTTTTATATGGGCCAGTCTAGTAACTATGGAGTTCAAGCTGTCACGATTCGCCTTTAGCTGTTAAAATCCACACTCGTGCCCCTGCCGGGACTCGCACCCGGGACCTTCGAGGGAGGAGGATCAGAGTAATATGATCACGTAAGATTCACTTAAAATTACATTAGTGTAGATTTAAAGATTGAAACTTTTTTGGACTTCAAAATAACGATAAGAATTGAATTGAATTTATTTTTAAACCTTTAGGCATCTGAGGCTCAGGCCAATAAAGATAAGAAATTTGACATATCTTAAGCACGAGACTATCTCCTTATTTTTACTTACAATGGGGTCTAAATGATTAAAATGAACTTACGTAATAGTTGGGCAGCTATCATATTACAAATTAACCTACAAGTATACAGGCCCGCAGCCACGCGGAGGGGTCCTCCCCCCGGAAAATTTCTTGGTCCCACTACACCTTAAAATCTAATTTTATGTGTATAAAAGGCGATAAAACAGGGATTCCGACTTACCCCCTGTGGAAGGTGTCAACCCCCAAAACTGAGAGCCCTTGCGGTCAAAAATATATAGAAACTGTGTACAACTCCACTTAGACCCTCCCAATTTTGACTTTACACCACTACCCCTCTAAACTGAAAATAATTTTGGCAGAATACCTGAGTTAAAAATATATCGTGACCCATGCCTCCAACAATATTTTAGTAGCTTCCCCTCCCCCTGCAGTTTGGTTGGCAACGAGTCTGTTTTTATGTTGCAACAGCACAGTTATTATGATTACTCATTGTTTAAATAGAACAGAGATCACAAAGAAAATATCACAGTTATTGTATATCCCTTCAAAACTACTTTAACACACTCAACATGAATGTAACACAATAACTAAAAAATTAAAACTTTACTTACTAAGCTACGCTAAAAACACGCGCGCTAACAGACGAATTTATTGGGGTCCGTATAGTGATGTCATGGCAAAACTCTCCATAGATGGCGCCATCGGTTACTCATCCACGAATGGCATACCTAATAAGTTCTACTTTCCTTGACTAAAGCAAGTGCAATGAAACGATGCTTGGTGACGTGACTCAATTGTTTATATAGTACTCAATCCTTCCCACATTATTTCACAATATATCGTACACAGTTTCACCAGGCAAATGCCGGGACGATACCTTAAGAAACGTCCTGGGCAATACCTTCCTCATCCTAGAACTACCCAATGCCGGCCTGAGCCAAAGATGCCAAAAGACCATAAATAAATTGAATTCAAATATAGCGTTGACAACAAATGAACCTTTAAGTACGTCACATCATGAAATTGCAAGACGTTTATTCCCCTTACTGCCATTAGTTCGGAATACCTACCACATTTTTTCCACGTACTGGTTTCAACCAACGATGTTTTATAGAACTACTGTACGTTTTCATCCTCACACCGATTTCAAATTAGCATTGGTGTCAAACGGTCAGAAATCGTGGAACAAATACAGATAAATGGGTACACGATTCACAGTTCCGATTCACTACTCCAAGTAGCAGTGAACTGAATCTGTTACAAGTAATGTCACAGAGTAGAATCACTGGTAGTTGTAGCAGTGAACTTGAACTATTCAAAACCAATAAGGTTAAAGTAAAGCAAAGATTTCCAATAGTAGGTGGCAGCACTATCTCCGTATATTTCTAATGTATTTTTATCGTTACACGAAATTTCAATGCTACTCCTACAAATGGAAGCCTAGAAAGTTCAAACTTTCAGGGAAGAAAGTTCATAACCAATTCAAGAGTAGGCATAACATAATTCAACCCATCCTAACAAGACAAAAAATAATCTAACCGGACTTTTCTCAGGCATACACTAACCTGTAGTGGGTGCGTAAATAACATTCGGGACAAAATAGTGTTCCATAAATCAGAAACAAAGTGAACGTAAATTCACGGTCGTGGAATTTGATTGGTGCGTAAATAGAATAGCCTGTGGTAGCAGCAAGAATACGTAATGATTAAAAAATCTAACCAGAATTCTCTATCCTGTCACAGACTACCTAACTGGCTGTAGTTTGTGCATTAAAAGGTAAAATGAATAGTTCATATTCGTGGCAAAATAAATATAGTTTGCCATAAATCGTAGACAAAGGTAACGAAAATATTGCGGTCATGCAATGCATGTAAATAGTAGAGTGTGGGAAAATAGAAAAATACATTTGTATTTCATTTGTGTGCGTAGTGCATTAATTTGCAGAGTAAGGTTTTGGTTATGAACGAACAAATGACGTTTCACAATTCTGAAGTCCAGTTGCACTATCTGCACCCCGAAAACTCGCACAGGGAAGGGTAGGTATTCATGTCGACTGTAGGTTAGGTTAGAATATTTGGGCCTAGGTGGTTTTCCATTAATGGATTAGCAAACAAATTTACTATTTGCACAACGTGACAAACGAAACATGCCAAGCAGTTATTTGAAATGTGCGTAGGTTTTTCTTAAATTTATTTAAGGCCTTTAGGAATCTCAGGCTCACCTCGGAAGGTGTTGCAAGGTAGTCATCTAAAGCCTGTTTGTAGGTACCATCCTGGCGTTTGCCTGGTGTAACTGAGGGGAAACCCCTGGAGAAACCTCATCATGCAGCAGGACGGGCGGCCGGTGGGCGCACACCCACGACCTTTCGAATGCGAATTGTATGGTGGTTTGTAATAATCACATTGTCAGATATTTCGAAATTAGAAATTTTCTCACGGGCTACCTACACACTGACTCCTTCTTGTTCATCGGCAGTCTTAAACGAAACTATTTTCGTGCATTAGCTTAGGGTGGACCAGTTATCTACATTCTTGCTTTGGAGGTGCATGTTAAATGACTACCAAGTATTTTATTTTTCCTTTCTGATCATAATCTCTTAAGTTTCCATCACCTACTGAAATATCGATCTATCATCATCCATTCGTCCTGAGCCAAAGATACCTAACCGCCTTAAACTGAAAGCAAATTCAGATTGGATTTTTTTATAATACGCAATTCAGTAAACGTGTACATACGCCCACCGTCAAAGAATGCTGAGCACGGCAGGTGTCTTGACCTTTCCGTGTATGTTACAACAACAAAATTTTCTCGCTTGTACTTGATGTTACTTTCCCCTCATTTAATGTGAGGTAAGCATGTTCTTCAAGGTATAAGGTAATGACAGTTTCAGCTTCACGAGCTCATTTACGTGAAATTAATAATTACACAATATCCTAGCTGTCTTAAAACATCTATGCACTTAACAATATGAACTGACATATGCTTACCTCTAAACTATGCGTAGTAATTAAATTATATTAGTTCTAAGCTATCAAATCTTTTCTTTTGCACGAATATCTTGAATTTGAGCAGGGCAAAGAACAACACAACATTCAAAACAAATCTTAAATGACAGTTGCGCCACCTGGCTATAATTGGCGTTATAAAACAAAAGAGTGATGAACAGTGCGTCCCAACACACACACAGCACTTTCGCAAAGTCATCCAAGCACTTTTCGTTCGAACTTTGATGATTTGCTACGTCATATCCTTCGTATAGTTATAATTAATTAAATAATAATAATAGTAAGGTCGATTTAATTTATAGAAAAATAGGTAATCCGGCACGGCTTTCCGGGGGACATCCAGGGGACCTCCATACGGGATGAACTGTTTCTATTGCCCACAGAGTTATCCCATGGACGTCCTTAGGACATCGCTATGGGAGCTTGAGATATCTAACGTTAATGGGATCTAAATGGGACGTCCCAGGGATGTACTCTGCTGTGTGGGATAAGATTGAGTGTAGCTCTTGGCATTACCAAGGAAACACCACGTGGAAGTGACTACGCATAGTTTCTCTCGAGGAGTTTTATTTAGTGCCAGCTCCCTCACCTACTGTCACAGAAATATACCAGCTACTATTAATATATGTACTATCATGGCCAAAATTATGTTCACATCAGTTTGTTATACACGATTTTTCTCTAAGCCCAGCAGATAGGCCACCCAACTAACGTTGAGTCGGCGGTGTGTGATTCTGAAAGAGTGTGAGTAAGCGAGCAAGGGTTGGAATTTTCTTTTCTTTAACAGAAAACATTATCACATGTCCTGGGTTCTGAAAAATATATTTATGATTTCTTGTAGTATGTAGCAAATAATGAAAAACTTAAAAGAATCCCATTTCAAACAATAAAAAAGGAAACCTAACAAAATTTTTATTTTAGGTGGGCTACTAGTTGAAGGGTACTGAAAAGTTTAATTCAAATTGTCCAATAGAAAAGATCCTTACCGAATATGGAGAAACAAAAATGAATTTTAAAACCCATGGTTTCTTTCTTTTGTCTTTCTTAATGAATTCCATAGAACACTAACGTTATGCATGAAAGACAAGAGAAAAGGTCTGTTTCTATCAGTTCTTAAAAATAGGGCACGATGCACGATATTTATGCTTGATAATTTCTGATATTATGTTGTTATTTACGTTATTTTGTATGGGCGTGCCTATGATATTGTGTGTCCGTGCATGTGATAAACATCGAAACGAGTATGCTTTCTTCCGAGTACCGTACCTTATTTGGTAGAACGTTGGTTTCGTATTCGGGAAGACCTCGGTTCGGTACCAGCGGCTGACTGTCCTGACTTAGATTTTCCCAGTGTTTTCCTCAGTCACGACAGGCATATACCGGGATGGTACACTTTGCATCAAAAATATTGCGACACCGAACGCCGTCCAGCTAGGAAACCCAAATGGCACCTTCTTATCCCATAATCGTTTCTAGTAAACAGACCCCCTCTTTCTCCTTCCTTCGTCTCGCCCATACTAAAATCGGCAAAAGTCATGAACACGTTTTTATTTAATAGACATGTACTAGTATCGATAAAATGAAAGCGAGACGAATCAATATACAAGTTGATCAAGGGAGAAATTTAAACATACAATCAAACATTGAAACCGATGGATGTCTGTAAGACAGAGGCAGAGAAATGAGAGAGAGTGAGAAAGAGAGAAGGAGAAATAGAAGAAGAAGTACAGATAAAAAATATGGAATTTAAACGTAGTAAAAAATATTAAGTTCAGTTCCCACAGTATAAAGTTCAGTTCCCACAAATCAAATCTAACAGGAAGAGAGAAGTGATTTTATATTTTTGCAGGGTTATTCGAATATATAAAGGGTGCTTCAAAAATTCATTAAATCACTTTCAAAATGGAGACCAAACTTGGTGGTCAGAATAAATACTTATGATTTCCAGTGAAACTCCAGAGTTTTGATACGTATCTAGGATAATGTCAAATGTGTAACACACATTGTTTGTTTGCGCGGGGTTAGTCTGCAAATTCGGTGGGGTTTATTAAACATACTGGTTCGGAATACTTTGTAATCACGGATGCTGCCAGGATTTTCAGATTGGGGCGTAAAGTCAAAATTGGGAGGGTGGGCGTAGAGTTTTGCACAGTTTCTATCAACGTTTGTCCCCAATATGTTAAAGTTGGGGGTACATCTCCAGGGTTTGGGCTGACATCCACTACAGGGACCGGGGTCTAGCGGAATCACTGATTGTAAAAAAACAGTAGATACTGTAGGCCATGCTGACCCATTGATTAGATTTATACTTGATAGCCCGTAGGATGAAGGAGAGATTTTAATTATTTCATTCCGTTTGAACAATGTTTCTTTAAGGGGTGACCAGGACCGGAGATGTGATCCCGAGAACAAGAAAAATACGACGCCGAAATTCCCAGTTAAATAGGGTTTCCAGACCGGGTCAATCGGGTTACCGGGTCACTTATGTTTGGGTCAGGCCATATCACCGGGTTATCGAAAGGCCCGAAATTGGCTCTGGAAGACGCAGCAAAGATGCGATAAGAATACAGCAACAAAGAGAGGAAGAGACCAATGAAAAACATGAAAATTACATTATCATTATGCTAAACAGCACACGCACTGTTTACTCGGATTCTGACTTCGTAGGTTCTCCATAACCCGGAGATAAATCTGTTTGAATACTTCAGTGTATGCGAAAAAGAAACTGGCTGGTGGGGAATCGAACGCAGGCTTTCAAATTAGAAGTCCCGTACGCTAGCGATACTCCACAGCTGGCTGTACCTAACGCTTGCTTAACATGTTATGGTGTTTCTTTCTAAGAATAATAAAATGAAAAGTGCGTATTTCTGATCAATGATGTGTTGTTTACTTTCCTCGTAACCCCCTGAAACTTGATTTGAACTTTCCCAACCAACATTCGCAAATGGTCTTCCTCGCTATAGTGACTTAGTTGCTCCACTCCACAGTCGGAAATATTCTCCGTTTTGTATGAGAAGAGATGATTAGATTATTCACGATTGCTTTGTAAAAATAATCTTTGGCTTGAACAGGATTTGAACCCATGTTAGTTTGCTTTCGAACTACAATGTCCAGCGCGTTTCCCCTACTCCATTTTGCCAACGATCTGACCACCTATGAATAACCAAGTTCAAATACGAGGAAAATGTAAAATTGAGTATATGTGTTTCATTTTGTCTGTATGTATTGTGTGGTAAGTAAACACATGTGTATGTATGTCCTTTTTGTCATGTCAAATTATGAAATGAATATATTATGGCAGTTTTACGAACAAACCCAGCTTAGGATAAGTATTGCCACATTATGATACGATCATTTATTGTCGTTTATTTTAACGTAAACCAGCCTGAACGAATCTAACATCACCAAAAGAAAACTGTCATTAGCAAATCTAGAAATTAAAACTTCAATTAAAAGTTCTAATATACTTCGTCCAATGTGATAAGTTCAACGTAACACAAATTTTAACTTTTGACAGATTGTATTGTAAGTATTATATCGCGCAATCTGAGTCTATTTTGATTTAACCAGTTTCAAAATATCCTGTTCAATTTTTGTGATACATTTTCAGTCACAAGTTAGGCACCCATCGTCCCCATGCCTGGCGCTCTAC
>JAGDQP010018585.1:0-28718 GCA_022664845.1 Lepisma saccharinum | reverse complement strand
CACACACGCAATGCCTTGTGATCATGTAGTTCGTATCTACTCCCTAGATGGCAAACCATGTTCGCAAATTTGCTGCCATCTATGGATGATTCAGAATATTATATCTTAACATTCTCCGTGCTACGCGAATCCAATGATAGATTTTTGAAGACTATTTTATTGAAGATTATTCTTCGTGAATTAATGAATAAAAATGATATAATTTCTTCAGTAGAACTCAGAATTCGTGAATGGAAGAAAAATGTTCAATTTTCACGAGTATTTTGTGAGTTAGAAAGCACATTTTCAGAAATGGTTGACAACCATGTACCTAGCCCATGCGATTCGTTGAGTGTTTAACGTTTTCACGAAATTCGACGGTCCCTGTTTATGAGCAATATTTTCAACCATATGATGTTACTTACTCTCACCAATTATTTAAATATTATTTAAACTATTAACTATTGCACGATTATTAAAACATTTTAGTTTCGAAATCTTAGAACGAACTAGAAAAAGCTAAAAGTTCCTGCTGTACAATATATAAAACTCTTACTGTATAGAAATGCGGAAGCCATTCACTAAAAGTAATGTTTTTTGAAATTCTAACGAGCAAACAATAGCCGCTTGAAGCGTCATCTGACGAGCAACTGAGGAATTGGCTAAATAATCCAACTTGACGGGCTCCATTCTAAATAAAGTTTATTGGACGTGATAACAGAGTCCAACGGCTACTGAATAACATTGCCTTTTGTCCATTTTCTCTCCATGAGAGAGGAGGAGCGACGGGGGTAAAAAAAATCAGAGATCAGTTCACAGATAATTCTTCCCATAAAATAAAAAGAAAAAAAAAATGTGAATCTGCAACTGCAGGCCTGACCTCTGGCGGTGGATGACAAGACTAATCCGGCCTAATCCGACATGTGATTTTTTGAAGCATAATTAAAATGGACTCCATTTCTCGTCGTTTTAACTGCCCCCTTTTATTTTTCAAAATTAAATTTTAATGCAAAGAATAGTGTAAGCGTTTTAATTCACTTTATTATTTATTTTTCATGTTATCCTAGGTGTTAGGCAAATGCAAATCATTTATCTTTAATGTTAGATAATTAATTATGTTTTTTTTTTATTTCTTGCGAGTGCACGCATTCATATTACATGTTTGATGAGTGATGTCAAGATTTCTCTTTTCAAAAATGATCTGCTTGTCCTTTGGTGAGTGATTAACAAGTGATATGATGAATATATGCGATTAGGTATTGTTGTAAACTTGAATGCTTGCTAATAATTCCTAATTAACGTTAAAGAAAAATACTGCAATCATGACTAGAATATATTTATGTACTTTTTTCACATACAGTGAACTTAATACTTGCAGTTTCTTCACTAACGTATTGCATAATTTAGACTGTATAGACTAACTGAAGTTTAATTATAAATATTTATTCAATCAATGAAGCTAAATACATCTCAACTTAAAGGCCATTAAGGAAAATGTAAAGGCAAGATGTCCAACAAAAGATGGCAGCACTATCTCCGTATATGTCTAATGTATTTTTATCGTTGCACGAAATTTCCTTCCTGCCCCTATAAATTCAAGCCTAGAGAGTTCAAACTTTCAAGGAAGAAATTTCATAACCAATTCAAGAGTTCTATCCGTGCCGATTTTTTTTCTTGTTCATTGTTGAAATAGCTTCATTGTTAATGGCATGACAACACTGAACAAGAAAGAAAATAAAAAATAGGCACGAATAGAACTCTTGAATTGGTTATGAACTTTCTTCCCTGAAAGTTTGAACCTTCTAGGCTTGAATTCGTAGGAGCAGCATTGAAATTTCGTGCAACGATAGAAATACATTAGACATATACGGAGATAGTGCTGCCATCTTTTGTTAGACATCTTGCCTTTACATTGTCTTTAAGGGAAGCATTTTGGGAAGGAATTGATTTTATACACGTTAACATCCTTGAATTTCGTGCTGGAACTAAACTCACGATCTCTCGAATATGATACAAAAGCTAAGTCTACTGAGTCAGGGATTTTCATTTTTTGGGGGCAGCGTAAAGTCAAAATTGGGGTGGTGTAAGTAGAGTTTACACGGTTTCTACAGGTTTTTGATAGTCAACATTTTAAAATCGGGGTTGCGCAAGAGAATTTGGGAGATGACCATTTATTTAAGGAATAAAAGGTTAAGCCAATTCTGACAAGGATCTTCGCCCAAGTTCCACCTGCATTTTCAGGAAAGTTGCAGTGTATTTGAAAGCTCTCATCCTACAAACTGCAAAAATACACAAATTAGGTGTTATCGCCAAGGACATCAGCAGTTACATAGCTTGAGTTCTTTGCGGACGACATTTATGTGATTCTTTGCCAACGCATATTTTTATAATATTTGGGCAATTTTAGTAAATACTAACTTCTCGTCGCGTTTCACAATCCACAAATATTCATGAACCATTCGGGATTCGAACTCTCATCCTCAAAAACAGCGGCCCAGGGCCTTACTCCACACTCCTATCGAGATTGATTTTGCGCCGTCTTTTAGTGAGTGAATGTATCTCTGGTTATAATGGTCGCAAAACAATGATGGAAGCCTCGTTTTGTTTCTAATAGTCGAAGGAAAAGAAGTATAAAGAGAGAAGGGGACGGGGCGGTGAAGTCCAATTTCGTGATTTTAAAATAAACACGGATTGTTCTTTACTCTCACTAACAGGATAGGACATCGCTTGGACATCCATATCTTGCACTAGTATGTCCATTTTATGTCCGTGGAAATACTGGACATGAGATAGACCAATGGATGTACAACAATTGGAGATTCGGAAGAAGTAGTATCGATGTTCATGGCATGTCCTGCTATTGGATGTTCCGAAGACGGGCATAGTTTCATATTTAATGTCGATAGGAAGTGAGAGTCTGCAGTGTCCGAAGCAGGGATTCATGAGGTGCGCAAACTGTCACCAGCAACTTTATTTCCAACATTTTATACTTGGTGTGAATGTTCATCCTCATAATCTTTTACCACGATTCACAGAAATTACTTTGTTTGAAGTCGCTAGTGAGCAAACATTTCCACGTTGCACGGTCCTCGAGAAATGTTGCAGTGTATTTGACAGGTCTTATTCTACAAATCACAAAAAAGACATAAATTAATTTCAATCGTCAACAACATAAGGAACTGCAAACCGTGAAATATTGAACTGTTCGAATGTTCACTCATCGGCGAGTTCAAACAAAGTAATTTCCATGAATCATTGTCAAAGATTATGAGGATGAACATGCACACGAAGTATAGAATGTTCGAAATGAAGTTGGTGTTCACAGTATGCGAACTTTATGAATCCCTGCAGCTCACAATCCTTGTCGACGTTAAAAATTATACAATGTTCGTCTTCGGGATATGCAATTTCTGGAGATGGTATGCATATCCATTGGGCGTCCACGAAGTTCTTCTTCGGGGCTTCCATTTTCTGATCAATTGGACGTCTATTGCACGTCCAATATATTCATCGGCATAGCATGGACGTTTAATGAAATGTCCTGTGGTTTTAGGGATGGAAAATACAACAAACCTTGCTTCTTTTTAATTCACGAGATTAGACTTTGCTTTCTCTATTTATTCGCTTAGACCACAAATACAACGAACCCTCCTTTATTGTTTTGAGTCAAATATAACCAGAGATACATTCATTTACAAAACGTCAGCGTAAAATCAATCTCGTGTGGAGTAAGGTTGTGAGACGCTGCTCACGACTGTGAGGGTACGAATCCAGCTTGGTTCATGAACGTTTGTAAATTGTAGAACGCGGCGAGAAGACAGTAAGGTAGTTATTTAAATTGCCCAAATACAATAAACATTATAAAAAATTACATTCGTAATGAATCATATAAATGGCGTCCGTAAAGGGTTCAAGCTGTGTAACTCCTGATGTTCTTCACGATGGAACATAACTTGTGTATTTTTGCAGTTTGTAGTACGAGATCTTTCAAATAAACTGCAACTTATCTGTAAATGCGAGGTGAAAATGTGCGAAGTCCCTTGCGAGAGTGACAAACCTTAGCGAACATGTATTCATGATGCGCAACGAGAAGTCAGCGATCTGGATGGTATTCCAGGTACCATCCCGGAATTCGCACGGCGAATCTTAGGAAAAGCTCTAGAAACTTAGGGTAGTTGGCAGCCGAGCTTGAACCTGACGGACTCCCCAGTCCTGATCGCATGTACGATAGACCGCTAGACCATTAGCGGTTGGGTTTGGTATAAAATGTTCCTTTGCATTCTGATCAACCATAATCGTATTAACTTACTTACTTACTTACTCTATGGCTTACGGAACTCGCAAGTTTATCGTCGTAGTAACAAACGTTCGCCATCGGGATCTATCCTGGGCAAGATCAAGCCAATTTTCATAACAAACACCTACTTCTCGAAGATCCCTTCTAATATTGTCCTCCCAACGTCGTCTCGGTCTTCCCAACGATCTCTTTCCCCCCAGCTTCACAACCAAGATGGAATATAATCTTCGTTTTTCACCCATCCGAGCTACATGGCCTGCCCAGCTTAGTCGTCGATATTTCAATATTCTTACATCGGGTGAGTCGTACAGTCCGTTAAGTTCTTCATTATGCAGTCTCCTCCATTCTCCAACCATCTCGTCCCTTTTCGGCCCGAATATCTTTCCCAAAACCTTTTTTTCAAATACTCGTAATTTATGTTCATTTGCTAGGTTTGTACTCTAATTTTCGCAACCGTAAAGAATTACCGGCAGAATAACCGTTCTGTATATTTTCAATTTCAAATTTTTGATTATAATCGCGAGGTTAGGAATTTCTGGACTGAGCAGAGACCTGCGTTGAACGATGCTAAGCGACTTTTTATTTCTTCCGTTACTTTGTTTTTGCTTGTTACATATGCTCCCATGTATTTACATTTGTTTACTTTCTCTATGTTCTCATTCTTAATAGTTATGTATCTATTTCCGTTATTCTCTGTATGTCGGCTTATCATGTATTTTGTTTTTTCTATGTTTACCTGTAGACTTATCTCATCGTACGCTTCTACTAAGACCTCGGCGTTACTTTGTAGTGCCAATGCATTATCCCATATTAAATCTGCATCATCTGCGTACACGAACAGTTGATTCAATACATTCAATGTTAGTCCCTTTTTGTCCTCTTTTATTTTTAAAATTGAATGTTCTAAAGAAAAGTTAAACGCTATCAACTTGTTTCAATCCGTTGCGAATCTCGCAACTATCTGACATATTATTACCTATTCATACTCTGCTTATGGGGTTACTGAAACACATCTTCACAAGTTGAACAAGTTTTTTTTCGGAAGTCCAAACCATACCATAATATTGTATAACTTTTCGCTTTTGATAGGGTCATATACTTAAAATCAATGAATAGCTGGTGAACAGTCCCATTGTATTTCCCTTTCTTCTCCAAGATTTCTCTTAAGGCGAAAATCTGGTCCAATGTGGATCTATTTCTTCTAAACCCACATTGGTGATTTCCAATTATTTCATCTACATATACGCTTAGGCGAGTTAGCAGTATATTACTGAATACTTTGTAACCTGTTGGGAGTAACGAGATTCCGTGGTAATTATTACAGTCCGATTCATTACCTTTTTAATAAACCACAACTATTATTGAGGTTTTCCATTCCTTTGGAAGTTCCTCCTTCCTCTAGATAGCATTTGTCAATTTATGCAGCTCCTTGATTAGTGTCGTTCCTCTCGCTTTAATTATTCGTTTGGAGTATCGTATGTTCTCGGTGATTTGAAATTTCTAAATTTCTTTAACGACATTTTGAACTCGATCACGCTAGGTTCGGGTATCCACGTTTCTGCGGTACAAATTTCAAATTCCTCAGTTTATTCCCCGTTGTGTACATTAAGAAGTTTGTCGAAATAACTTTTCCACCCATCAATAATTTTAGTTGGATCCGCCTGAAGATCTCCACGTTCATTTCTAATCATTCCTAACCTCGGCTGGTAACCTTTTTTTACGGGTTTACCCCTTTGTATAGATCTCGTATGTTATTTGTCTTCCCGTTTTCCTCTATCTCATGAATCCTATGCGTCAGATATTCTCGCTTTTTGTTTCAGAACCGCCGTGTGGCGTTGCGTTTCGCGTTACTGTAGTGGGTGGTATTTGCTTCGCTTTTATTACTTAGCCATTGCCGCCTTGCTTGTTTTCGTTCCTCATAAAGCTTAAGGCATTCTTCATCAAACCAAGGTTTGTTTTTCTGTTGTTTCATCTCACTTACACGTTCCTTCGCTGCGCCCTTAACTGTTTTATGAATTGCCTCCCACATCTTTCTTACATCCATTTCGTTATTTAATATCATCATTATTACTACTCGATTCGGGTACAATTTCAAACCTATTTAAGATTTCGAGTTGGTAGTCTGCATTTACGTTTGGATTATATCATGGTTTAACTTAGAATTTAATTTGTTTTGATTCTTTGCTTTCCTTGTTCGGGATGCATAACTTTTCCCTTACTTTTGTGATCACTAATTGATGGTCTGTGTCACCTTCCGCTCCTCTGTAAGACCTAACATCCATTATATTGGTGTGTCTTCTTCTATCTACTAATTCGTGATCGATCTGGTTGAGGGTTTTACCATCCGGAGATACCCATGTATATATGTATATGTCTTTGTTCTGAAAGTATGTGCTCTTTACTAGTATGTTTTTCGAGATCGCGAAATTAATTAGTCTTTCTCCATTGTTGTTGGTGATTTTGTAAAGACTGTATTTTTTATAAACTAGTTGTATAGTTTTCCTCCCTCTCTAGCTTGACGTTGAAATCACCGAACACAATTTTCGTATTATACTTTGACATTCGATCAAACAATCTTTATAACTCCTTGTACGTACAATGTATCTTTGTCGCTATCATTAGCCTGCTCGGTCGGAGCATAGACATTTATGAAATCCGTGTTTTAGCATCGGGTACGTTTGGTAACATACGATAGTCTTTCGTTTACGAAATCTATTGTGAAGATGAAAAAATATTATGTAAATAAAATGCAATAAGTTATGAAGGAGATCATTACACTCGATGTAAATTGTTGTTGTCATGTAACTAGTCTGTATATGTAAAGAATGACAACGATGATAAATACAAATGTAAAGAGAGGGAAATTATGGGTTAATAGGAATAAACAAGAGATTATATAATCGTTATATAATCACAACAGAGGACATACAGAAATTTGAGTATTGTTAACGATGACATTTTTAACCAAGTAAAAGCTTAAGCGATACTTCAATTATAGACTCCATCTCAGAGATCTTAGAAACACGACACTGTACACTAGCTCTATCTCATTTTGAGATCAACATAGGATCACGTCAGTTGGCAAGCCTGACTGACTGTTTTATTACCTTTGTTCTTAAGTCCAAGCTCAATGAATCTCTATCTCGACATGTATATTTTAGTTGTCAATTTAAGGTGCTTGAAATTAAGGTTAACTTAAACACATTCATAATACTACCACAATTACCTTCTATTCAATAGTAGTGTTATATCATTGAAATCCAGTAGTTTACTTGAACTCCTCCTAAATAATATCTAGAATGAACTTAGGGAACTACAGTTGTCATTAGAATGTCTGGCTGAAGGTTGACCTCCCCACAAGAATATTCTGTAGAAACTTATTCTCTACTAATCATAACTTCTGTAAAGTCTCTACCAATTTATCCTGATGATTAGTTCTAAAATGAGCTACGCACTTCATCCAGCAGCGAAATGTATTACGACTAAATAATAATAAGACCTTCGGTCAAGAAGGGTGATACTATATTCTGAACCACCGGAAGGATACTGTTCTTAATTAGGAATCCTGTTCAGAAATTATGTGACTGTGTTTCCCCGTAGTAGAAAGTGTATTTGCCCTGTTGATTACTTCAAAGGAAACACAAATCTATTTACCAATCATTACGGTAAAATAAATCGACTATTGTTATGTATTGGTCATGGGTCATTTCCATGGGAACTATTACTAATGTCTAACAAAGTAAGAAGCAATCGTTCGCGTCGGAAACTAAGGAGACCAGCGGTAACTTTATGGGCTGTTAGAGACATTTGCCACCAAAATACTGGAGTAACTTCCATTACCAACTTGTTTGCTATCTTTTCGATGCCGAAGTTTTCATCCAGAAATGTATACACCCAAAACTTGTATTGTACAACATAAAAATGAAAGTTAGCACCACCAAATGTTTTCATTTAAGCTTTGACAAGACAGGAATTCTATCAGAGTTGCAAATCATTAAGTTGTAGTAAAGCTATAACCATGGGTGTCCTATTTCAAATTACTTATCTTAGATCATCCTTCTATTAGCAGTATAATTTTGATCTTAGACACCCAGTATATAAAATAACATATTTTAGATATTAGAATCAGACAAAGGAATGTTATAAATCCGTTTCTTCGGCAAACAAGCAAATATTGAAAGTCAACTTCAAAGAAAAAGAAAATGAATAATGAGAACAAATCAGAATTGTAAAATAAGAACTATCCTGAAAAGGACTGTTTAGAGAGAACATGACAAAAGCAAATTTGAAATATATATAGACCTGCAGAGTGATAAAATGACAAAATACAAATAAAGAACGAAACAAGAAGAAACGAAATATAAATAAAAAAAATTGAATAGTAAAATGAAATAGAGTTTGTAGGTAGAAGGGAGGTCATAAAAACGCAAATCAAAGCAATTGAAATACGTGAAGAAAGAAAAAATGCATCAACATAACGAAAAAAAGAGACAAACATTTCTTTTTGTTTGAAAAAAAAAGAGATAAAGTTTTTTTGTTAGAAAAAAAAGAAACAAGAGCACAAGAATAATGAGCATCAAGTGCGAATGAAAAGATTGTAACAAAGAAGACGATGTAAAAAGGAGAATCAATTGGAATCAAGGAGACAAACAGGGAAAGGAGACAAATACGAATCAGAAGAAGGAGAACAAAGAAGTGACGTGGCCGTATTGTTTATTTCCTTTAAGCCTCCCCAATTCTTCCCTTCTGATGTCTTTTTCTTCTTCTTTTCTATTTTATTTCATCCATTCTGCCTTGAATTCTTTTCTTCTGGCTTTTGCTTTTTTATATATAAGTTTTTTTCTTTTGTTTGTGTGCCGGCCATCAAGTGCAGAGGCTCCTGATGACTGCAAGAAATCTCTTTTCGCCTCTAGTTCTCCGCTCTCTTCTAGTCAGAACCCGTCAATCTCTTTAGATGATATATATAAAAAAAAAACGAATGAAGTGAAGGAAGTCCTCCTCTTCTCTTGAATGAAGACGAGCGCTTTTAGATGGATGCAGATTGAAGATGGGGTTACTGAAACCGGACGGGGGTGCCAACCATTACGAAAGAAGCTGTTTTTTCCTTTCTTAAATTCGATGCTTACTCTGACGAGGACGCTATTTATTATTGCTTCCAAATTGCAATTACTTTTTTTTTATTCTTAATGTGTCTATTCCTTGCCTCTTACTCTGTTGTGTTGTACGGACAAGAAAAAATGTTTATGTAAGAAATAACCTTCGTCGTTGTTAGTTATTTGACAGTAGTGGTACGTTTTCTGATACGAGTTGAGATCTTTCTGGTTTTCATCTGTTCCTTCAAGCTTGGCTTCTATTAATTCTTCGACAATTAATATTTGGATCAGCAATGTCTTCACCAGTAGTAATTACACATATAAGTCTAGAAGACAATGGATACAAGCGACATTTACGAATAAAAAGTTTGAGGTAATCTTTTATATATATCCCGAAATATACGTGACACAAAAGTCATATTTTGTAGAAAGAAACCTCGGATCTTAATGTGTTCATGTACAAGATATGGCAATTTTGTGTCACATATATTTCGGGTTATATATAAAAGATTACCTCAAACTTTTTATTCGTAAATGTCCCGTGTATTACTTGGTTTCTGGAGAACACATTTATCTCTTGCACGTGTTGCTCAACTAATAAAAAAAAATATTGTCTACAAGAAATTAAAAGCCTCCTTAAAATAATTTTCTTTTGTGGGCCATGTTGCACAAATTTTGGCTTAAACACATCACGTCTGAGAAAGTATGTCCGTCCGCAATCACTCTTCCGAGAGCAGGAGTGGGGTATAAAACAGCCACCAAGGCATGAGATAAGCTACCATCCTGACATTCGCCTAGTGAAACTGAAGAAAAGTTGGGAAATCTTGCAGGTTGTGGGGCCCCAAACTCGCGTACCACCTCCCCCTTTCCAATGCACATAAAACGTTTCAAAATTGCTGGGTTGAGTTGATCATGTAACTACTTGCATAATGCTTAAGTTTGTGTTTGCTGCTTTGTAATAAGAAAGGTTCACAAGAAATTGATTAAAACTTTTTTGCTGGAATTACTAAGTTTTCAGTCCCAGTGTGATTTGCGCTGAAGAAGAAGGTTTGTTATCCTAATATTCAATGCGGGTTAAGTGTTTGCTACCTCAGTTTTAGTAGCTTGTTTTCACAGAAATGAAAAATATTCTCAAGCAATGGGCATTACGAATCTCCGATCCCTAATAGACTAATCTGAAAGTAATTAAAACGTGGCGTAGGTCGTAGTTGTGCATAGTTTATAGGAGTGACTTTATTTGATGTCCACAGAAATCGTAGCACGCATTTCTGATCTTCCTCGCTGTTTTGTTCTGATGTGCATTTATGAGTGGGAACTCGCTTCAGTGGATAAGACACTGGATTTCAAATTCAACGACATGTGTTCGAGACCCACTTGAGGCTTCCTTTCTCCTACTGAAAATTTCTTTGCAGCTAGCTAGCCTGTTCATTGTTTTTCCAGGAATGGTTTTCACAGTAAAGGAATATTATTTTATTTTAATGATATTGAGTGGAAATTAACAGTGTTTTGTTTACAAAAGAGACAAGAACCAATATCACGACAATAAAATATGTTTCAACGCATATGTTGCGTGAGTAAATTGTCACGTGTAAATGTATTTCTTTTATTTATAACATTTGAAAAAGGGTTCTGTATCAGAGACAATTTAATTAGTAATTATATTTCATGTTTTAAAAACACATATTTATTTTTGTCGCTTGTATGTAAATATGTACACTAATTCTAAAATTGTATTGAAAAATTAAATATAAAAATTAATTCCTCTCCATTGATTCGAACAAAATTACAATTTCCTGTTTAACATAAATCAATTCAAATTAATTGTTTTTATAACACAAATAAATGCATTGATTTATTTTATTTTGTGTGTTTGGTGTCGGTGTTGGAGTTTAGTGAACTCATAAATAAAAAAAAATAATGGACATTATTATTAACATTTTCTATAGAGTAAGTCGGAGAGAGATAAACGTTCTAATTTTTGTGATAGATTCCATTGTATAGAGTGGTTCTCAACAGGTATGCCGCAGCATACTACTGAGCCGCGAGATTTATTAGGTTTGCCGCGAAACTTCTGAGACTGTGAGTTTGCTCGTAAAAGTAATTCAAATAATTATACTACTCAATATTTATTTTGAAAAAGGAACAAAGAAAAAAATATTGATGAGCTTAAACATATTTATTGTAGAGGGTAATTATTGGTTTGTTTACGCCTTACAATAAAATATTTGTATTATTATTGAGAAATTTGAGCTTGTCGTTGACAACTCGTACGTTAGTGTGGCGCGAACAAAAAGAAGTTGAGAACCACTGTTTTATGCTACGTACACACAATACTGTTAATAGTTATACCACATAATAAACATTTCTTCTAACAGATTGCGCTTGCGCCATTTCTCTTTGAGTATCAAGGTGAGATGTTATCAAATGTAGATAGCGTGAAACATTTTAATTTATTATAAAAGAAGTTCAATATTCATCAAGTTTATTGTATAATTTTAAAAGTATATAAATTTAAAAAAAATAAAAGAATCAAAGAAAATACAAAACCCGCTATTAAACTGTCTTTAACTTACTATTTACATTAGGAGTTATATTTAGTAACTGAAAAATAGCTTTCGTACTACAAATAAGTTTAGGTTTTAAATGAAAGGGATCTTATCAGTCATTACAAATGATTGTGAATTGTATGCCAACTCTCTCCATCTTCAGAGAGGTACGGAGTGACCTTTCCCTGCCTACTGTGATTTCACAACATAGCTAAAACCACATACTGTATATACTAACTTACAAAGTATTTAACATTTTAAAATGAAATACAGGTAATCGCTTCATAGGTGCTTAATAATGGGCATATGCAATCCATGGGTTAACACAAACAGTAGTCACCATGCAAATCCAGATTTTGCTAAAGAACAGCATCTCGAACAATGCCAGAACATATGTTGAGTGTTAACTCTATAGCAGGGAGAAATTTTGCGCCCGTCCTCCCTGTTATATACACATCAAGAGTTTCCTGCCAGCTAGCAGCGATGGGGAATGCATTGCTGTCAGTCCAGCCGGTGTGGTTGTCTTCATTGAATGGAGTCCGGGAGATGGCGCTGCACACAACTTGGCTAAAGATTGTTGAATACTTCGTGTGGTGTTTGTTGGAACTGAATGTTAATAAAAAGACTGTTGTACCAGAATATGTGCACAACGTTTTAATAAAAGAAATAATGCATATTAGTTGTGTAAAATAAATATGTAAGTGAATAATCCATCTCTTGTAATAATTGATTAATTGCTGTACCATGTGCAGCACAACAGTGGTCGTAACTTAAGAATTGTAACATCAGAATTTCAGAGGCTCTATTGTCAATTTTACAGCTTTAAATGAATCTAAAAAGAGTCATACTTTCAGTAACTCTATTTATTCCGATGATCAAATGCAATGATTTGATATGGAAGGTTCTGAATAGCATCTAACAAACTCAGCTCCGTTGTCTTCATTCTTACTAACAGATTTCGATTCATAATCTTTGTTGCCGCGTCTTTACTTCCTATCTTTGCATTAAAATCTCCGATTATTATTTCGATGTCGTGTCTGATTGTATGTTGTTTTTTTTCAAGATCTGCATAGAATGTTTCTTTTGCTTCCCTTACTTTGTTCTCCGTGGGGGCGTGTACCGTTACTATTGATATGTTTCTGAACTTCCTTTTGTTCGCAGTTTACTGATCCTTTCATCGATGGGAATAAACTGTATTGCTTTGTTCTTTATATGTTTATTTAACATGAATTCCGTGCCAAATTGTCCTGTTCTCTTTGCTATTCTGCTGTAATAGATCGTATAGTTTTCTTGGTTATTTTGCCTGTTCCCTGCTATCTTATTTCTTGGAGCGCTATAACATCTATGTCTTTCATGATCAGCATTGACTGGCAGGAGAAAGCATTCCATGATGCCAGATCAGCATTGACTGTACATTCCATGATGCCAGACTCAAATCCTTTTTCCGTTTCCTTGTCGTAACCATCGTATTTATTCCGTTATTTCGAGGCTCTGGTTTCTGTTTCTGAACAATTTGTTTTTTCGTGACGTGGTTGTTAGCCTTGCGCACAACCCCTAGCCTGGAGGACCACGAGTTTTCTGTCGGAGTCCTCTTCCCCTAGCCTTCGTAGATCCATCTACTAACTGCAAGGCAGCAGTGTTGGTTTGGTCCCCCCGGGGATACCCGGTACCCATCATATCTGATGGGCCTTCCCCTATCTGCCACCTGGGGAGGCACCTGGTGGTAGTCCAGCATCTCCCCAAGGTCAGTAAGTATCTGGTGAAGGAAATTCCCTTCCTCCCACAAGCTTGGCGGCGTTGAAAGGTTTCCTACCTGATAGATACTTGGTGGAGGAAACTCCCATTCTCCCACAAGTTTGGCGGAGATGAAAAAGTCTCCCACCTGGTGAATATTTGGTGGTGGAAATATCTTCCTCCCACAAGCTTGGCGGAGATCTACCACACAGGTATAACACTCGGCGGAGGGACTGCACTCTCTCCCATCGGATTGGTGGAGGTGTCAATGGTCTCCCGCGGGGTGAATATTGGAGGAAGTATTCTGTTTACCTCCCACACGGCGGAAGCTCACAAGTGTGATTCCTACTATCAAGGTATAATGGAGGGTCGCGGCTTGAAAGTAGGTAGAACATTAGGTTACGACACAAGTACGGTCGGTCCCGTTACAACTCTACAATCATATATAGTCGTTCATACAAACTGCTCAGTATGTCAGGCTGGAGACATCACCTATTTTATATGGTTTACTATATGTTTAGGTGATAAATATCTTTCAGGGCGCTTACAATTTATTCCTTGCATGACATAACGGAACACGTTGAAGAATATGTGTAAAAGTCTCTTATTTTATGATGGAGAAAGACTGAATAACATCTTTCCTTCTTTACAGCCACAAATCTTGAGGTAAATTCGTGTTACAAGAATTGCATTCAGAGTGAATAATAATAATTATCATCATACAAAGAATATGTACGTAAATTTATGTGGATATCTTTACTCAATACACGTTTTTTTTATGATTTCGTTATTCCATAGTATTGGGTGTCTGTGGAGTTCTTCATTACGCACTCTCCTCCATTCATTGGTCATCTCGGTCCGTATGTCTTTCTCAAAACCTTATTTTCAAACACTCGAAACTTACGTTATTACCTCTTTCGCAAATAACCTTGTCGTATGGTAAATGTTGAAATTAACACAGAAAAAATTGGCAGTCACCATGACTGTGACTCAAACCCGGATCTTCCAGTTGCCGGCTAGGTATCCTGTCCATTTCGCATCCACGATACGGCCAATTCTCTGTGTATATGGAGCGTCCGTCTCGTCTACAGTGCCTGAGTCTCGTAATCAGCAATAAGATGCTGGCACAGTGTCTAGGAGAGAGGGACATTCCATATACTCAGAGACTTGGTGGTGTAATGGGTAGGATACCTAGCCGACAACTGGGAGAACTGAGTTCGAGTCCCGGTTACGGCAACTGTCAATTTAACTCGAAATTTATGTTCTTCTGCTACGATCGTACTCCAACGTTCGTAACCATAAAGCATTACGGGCAGAATAACTGTTAAGTTTCTTTTCTATATGAGCTTTATCGAAAATGTGATCTTCCTAGAAGGAATTCTGATGCTTTTGGATGTAATTTATTCTTCAAACTTAAAAGAACGATTTCTCATCTTTGTATAGTGGTTTATATATCATCTTTTTAGATTGATTTAGAATACATTATTGTTACGATTCAAGTTTGTTCTTCGACATTTCTTACTACGAAGGTTATCGAAAGACGAAGCCAGACTGTGAAATTTATCATGTTGCGTTTGGTTAAAAATTACAACATAAAACCTGAAAACTTTTTCTCAGCGACAAAAATATACCAGAAGACGTCAGTAGTAAGACATGTACAAGAAATATTTGAACGTTGTTCTGAAGTACCGGACGAGACGAAAGAAACATACTCTCGCAGTTAGCCGGCTGACTGAGCAGATAAGGCGTTGGATAGCTGGGTGGAAAGTACTGGGTTCAAATCTCCCCAGATTAAGTTTTTTTACTCTTTTTTTATTCATAAGTACATTACTTTTCTTTCTTTATAATTATGAATAAACGCGCTTGCTTTTGAATATTTTTTTTTTTTTACATTTTCAACATTTTATGTTGTCGTTTTCATGTTCAAAAGGAAACCTTTGCCTACGTTCCCAACGAAATAAACTACCATAAATCCCATCTTTTTTCGAGAGGAAATTTCTCATTTTTTCTTCGATGAAACTTCACTTTAAAAGAACGGTTCCTCTTTCCGCTCTGAGAAGACTGAATATTCCGCTCAAATCGAGTGGAATTCCGCTCTTTGATTTTAGTCTGTATGTTCCGTAGTATTTAATTTTTTTTACTTATTCTATGATCTTAATTCTCATCCTTAATTATTATGTTTCTGTTTCCTCCTCCTTAGGTCCTGACCGGCATCTTTTCAGGGCCGGACCTAGGGGTACAAATTGCACAGGGGCGCACTTTACAAGAAAAAAAAACACATTAAGCACCATGTAAGGGACCGCCAAACACTATCACCTTTGACCCGGGCGACACCTCGTACGTACAGTAGCTAACTTCAGATAATTTCAAGTTAGGTTAATTTACATTAGAAATTGAAAAATAAAACTCTAGTGCTTATATTAGGGATTTTATTTACTCCTATCTTTACCTTTGTACACACCAATGAACATTTAGTCATATATGGCGTGGAGGGCCACGGCGGCTCAGTGGAAGAGCGTTCACCTCTGATGCGTAGGGTGCAAGGTTTATGCCATGCGTGTTTTTTTGTGGACAAACAGCGTGTGGGCTTTGTAGGACTGTGTATTTTCTCGGGGTTCTCCCATTTCCTCCCACTTCTCTCATCATCATCCATTCGACCTGAGCTAAAGTTTCCTAAAGGCCTTGAAGCAGTCTATATATATATATATGAAGGCGTAATTTACGCTCTACATTTTTTGAACTGTGGAAAATTAGTGTCTTTTCCTAACCTGACTTTTCGAGTTCGCAATGGGTAGGTACCATGAGTTCGAATCCTGCTGCCGACTGCCGTAACTAACTTTTCCTGAATTTCCTTCAGTTTCACCACATGAACATCAGGATGGCACTTAACTAAGACACTGGCCACTATCCTCCTATACCCTATCCTGATCCGATCCAAAGTTGGCTAAAGACCTTAAAATTAAAAAAAAAAAATATTCTCACCTGTCTTTTATAACAGTAGAAACAAGCCTTATTTTTATCCCTAACTTGACCTTATATCTTCTAGAGATAAATTTCCTTGGAGATGCTGATTAACATTCAAAATGCTGCTCAAATATTCAACGTAGAAAAATTTATCTTGATGGTAAATAAAATTCGGTTTATGGACAATAATTACTAGTTGCATTTATATATCATTAATACTATTAATGATACATAAATATTAATAAACCGAATTAATTAATATTTATATTAATAACATTATTGAACTATATTTTGTAAATAACCGCATTAGAAGTTAAATAATAATAATAATAATAATAATAATAATAATAATAATTAAATGGCGAGAAGACGGAGGAGAGTTGCCATAATTTGAAGGTGGGAACGAGAAAAAAAAGACGAGAGGAGAAGGCAAAATGGAGGGAGTGGGGCTGCAGGTCATGGACCTAGGGCATCTAGACGCATAAATCCGACCCTGCATCTTCACACATCCTCCCCCCCCCCCTAACCCGACCTGAGTCTTATAACAGAGAGAAGTTTTACTTCGTCCTCTCTGTTATATACGCATCAAGAGTGAAGTACTTTCCTGCCAACTAGCAGCGATGGAGGAACACACCGGTGTAGTTGTCTTCATTGGATGGAGTCCTGAAGATGGTGCTGCGCACCATTCGACCATTGACAGTTGGATTATTTCGTGTGATATTTATGGAACTCAATGTTGTTTAAAAGATTGTTGTATCAGAATACGTGTGCAACGTTTTAATAAAAGAAATAATGCATATGAATTACGCAAAAGAGATATGTATATATGTATGTCTTTCTTGTGATAATTAATTAACTGCTGTACCATGTCTAGCACAGCAGTAGTTGTAACTTCAGAGCCTGCTTGTACTAGTCCCAGTTACAGTTTCATACTACGAACGGCAATGGAAACCAACTAACTCCGTGGTACCGTGTAGACCACTACAATTGATAACAACTCTCAACAAAACTCTAGAACGAATACTTATTCATCACGTCCATACACATCTCAAGGGAAGACACCACTACTCAACTAGCAGGCAGACTTCAGACCAAAATACAGCATTCAGGACCCACTCCTCAGTGTGACTAACCTAATCACAAACCACTATAAC
Source organism: Lepisma saccharinum (assembly GCA_022664845.1). Classification (NCBI taxonomy): domain Eukaryota; kingdom Metazoa; phylum Arthropoda; class Insecta; order Zygentoma; family Lepismatidae; genus Lepisma; species Lepisma saccharinum. The sequence continues at coordinate 10,951 of JAGDQP010018585.1, read as the reverse complement.
ACCAGCAAACCATCCTGCCTCGTGGAGAAAGCGTTCGATAAAGTCTGGCATCAAAGCCTACTATGAAAGCGTCTCCAATCTCAACTACCAATACCATATATCCGGTACATTTATAATTTTACAACAAACCGCCTTGCATATATCAACATCGACCAAAGCAATGCTTTTCCGATCTTCCTAAATACTGGAGCCACAGTGATCTGCACTTTCAAAGCTACTATATATAATGTTCAGCTCAGATCTACCAGCGTTACCAACTAATATACAACTTTATCAATATGCAGATGACAAGGTCTTCCTAGCAACAGCACAAACCGTTAAACAAATAATCCCAACAATGCAAACTCCAATAGACATATTCAGTCAATGGTACGACTCACAATAAATGGAGCAGAAACCCAAGCAATTATCTTTATACCACCACGACAACGCACAAGAGTACGATACAACCCAGATAAACTAAACTTACATTACATTAAACTCATAATCAGAGCTACCCACGAAGTAAAATACCTAGGTCTCATCTACGATTATCACCTCACCTGAAATCCACATCTGAAAGCACTCACCAAAAAAGCATACAACCGTCCAAACCTGCTAAAACGAATAACATAAATCAAACTGCCGTACTGAATACATATACATTTTTTCTCTACCCAGTTCTAACATATGGCTACTTGGCTTGGATCCCAGCACAAGCAATTTTTTTACAATAAACTGAAAATCCTAGAAAGACATGCATTTCGCATAGCACACAGCATCAAACTTCCTAGTCCAGCTGCTGAACTCTAGGAACGTGTCACCATGCCTAACATATTAAACCATCTGGCGAAATTAAGAGTCCAATTTATAACCAACCGATACGAAACCTACCACTCACTCCTCCTCGATAGTATGCATCACGACGCAACCTACAAAACACCACCCACAGCTTTTGTACCTCACCGACTAGGCCTACTACTCAGTCAATATCTCTTCACTCTCCCAGAGAGTCACCCAGAAATGCCATACCTCACAGCTTTCATAGATCCGCAAACACCAGACTATATCATACCATCACACGCATAAAACAAAGTAACAACAAACAGAATCTCTTATTAACACAAGCGCCCAAGTGACGGAAGACCAATCCCAACTACCCATACAAATGCGCAAATAAAAGAACTTCTAGACCGCCACAACACGATACACTTGTAACTTCAGAATTTGGAATTTGACAGTATATATTGATGAGAATAGGCAATAAAGAACTTTGTTTTTGGTGCCTTAAAGCTGATTGTTTTCAGTAAGTATCTGGTGGAAGAAATTCTCTTTGTCCCACAAGCCTGACGGAGGTTGCCTTGCCAGCAATCTACTACTTGGCGGAGGAACTACACTCCCTCCCACATAACTGGTGGAGGTCTCAAACGACCTTCCAAGATGTGAAAATTGGAGGAAATATTGTTTACCTCCCACACGGCAGAAGCTCACAAGTGTAATTCCTGCAGTGGCGCACACCTGCTATCAAGGTATAAGGAGGGTTGCGTAGGAAGTAGGTAGATTATTATGCTACTACACAAGTACGGACGACTCCGGTCCCGTTACAGCCTTAGATGCTTAAAGACCATAATTAAAAATCAAATTTAAAAATAATAATTTACTTCATCATCTGTGTTTCTGCTTGTTATCATGCATTTTGTTTTCTCTGCCTTCACCTGTATGCCTATCTCCTCGCAAGTAACAATGTCCAGGAACTAAATTTCTGAGAACAAAAAAGAAAAACAGCTATATTTTTCTATTAGAAATGGTAGGTTTGCAAATTAATCAAAACATGTTTTGCCTAACCACAATTCACAGTATACTTAAATATCGCATCGTATTCCTATTGAAAAGTTACGTAAAATAACGAAAGTTATCTAACTAACCTAATCCAGCATTTTTCTGATCTAATTGATCTACGCTGATAAGAATATTCTTACACGAGTACACATTATAAACGTCACAATAAACCAATTCACAATACATTCTAAGTCTTACAGGAGATGTAACAGAAAGTAAGTTTGTTGGGGGAAAACTAAAAAAAGCAGCGGCATTTCTACTTCTGTTTTAAAAGTTCGTTGGGATATATTAGGTATAGTCAATAAATAACGAGGCAGAGGATACCTCACGAACACTGTTGTATTCAGAAAACGTGCGACGGGATTAAAATGTAGGTACTGATGTCAGGAAGACGTTTAGCGCATGTTTCTTTCGCTGGATGACGTATGTGTCTCGAAACAATTGCGAAAAGGATGCTAGCCGAGCAGCTGGTGCGTCCGTTTTATTCAGTTTGAAAGCGACACCAGAACAACAGGCCTATCGCATGACCATGTCTTTGCAATCGCTGCAGCGTTACAACGACGCTGGGCACGACTCTCTCCCAACAGATGTTACCAGTGACGAAAGTTGGTGCCACCACTTCGAGCCCGAGACCAAACGGCAAAGTCTTCAGTGGAAGCACACAACGGTTTGAAACGGATGATGAAGTCAAGGTGTGCGTGCGCATTTCGGTGAAACAGTAGCTGAAGGATTTCTACGATTCTTTGGCTAGTATCGGGAAGGGAGTAGATGGCTGCCCCGCCTCGTGATTTAGGTCTAAATGTTAGGTTATATTTGGTTTGTTTGCATTCTAAACTGAATAAATAGCTTCCAGATTACGTAAGGGTAGGTTAGTTTAGGGTAGGTTAGGTAAGGTTAGGTTTGGTTCGGTTAGTTTGTTAATATTCATCACAGAGTGGCTCAGTCATCTACACCCTTGCACGCTAGTATCACACTGGCATTAGTGCGTAAACAACTGCGGACAATACTTTTAAGATTAGTGAAATAATTACTGTGAAATATTCTCTGCCTCGTTATATTATTGACTGCTCCTAATATGATAATTTAATGATAATATTTTAATGATTGATCCCAGCGGCCTACCATGCTGACTGAGTTTTTCTTTCCCAGTCACACCAGAGAATATCGCGATGGCACCTACAAAATATGCATTGCACGTCTACCTTCTACAATCTTCTTCCCCACCCTATCTGGGCCTGAGTCACAGAAGACTAAAGTCCTTAAAATAAATTCAAACTTCGGGTGCTTGTACTGTACCAAAGATGTTGAGTCCGAAAATCTTAGTTTTGAGAAAACTTGTTTTCAAAGTTGGAAATGCATAGCACTTTCCTACTATGTTTGAAAATTAACACCATGCTAATATCTTAAAAAGTGTGATAGGACTTAACCGATATTACACAATTGTAGATATTATTTTTTCTGGTTTATGGAATGTGAAAACTCATTTATGGAAATTTTGGACTGAACCAGTTTTCCACATGCACAGGAAAGTGTTAAGGGGACCGATGTACCTTTTACAAAAGGGGAAGAAGCATTGTAGGATATACACTCACCACTTTGTGCTTTGGTACGCACATGCCCGCCACCCCTCTTAAGCAATATATATCTTACGATAATGTATATCTGTTAGCTATTATTTAAAACAAAAAAGAAGTCATGGTTTTGTTTCGTGTTTGGCTTTTTTTGTAATTCTTGCATACCGGAAACGGGAGCTTTCCGTTGAGATTTGTCTGGCGGTTGTTTGCGTTTGTTTAGATAAGCCTCCCCTTTCCCATTCTGCTCTCTCTTTCATTCTGGACTGTTGTATGTGAGGACGAACTCTGTAGTTCCTTTTTGAACATAACTTTCTCTCTCTTTTTTTCCTCTTTACTCAATCTTTGGGCGAAAAAAGAAGTAGTGAAAAAAAAAATAGATAGGGAGGAAGTGAAACGAAAGGACTGGGTGGTTCGAGGGTAGGTCATAAAGTGTCGGCAACTCTGAACGGGAGGTTTTGGGAGGACATCATCCATTTTGGACAAAACCCACCCACCCTCATATTTCCTTCCCTCTTTCTCTTCCTTTATCGTCTCTCTCTCTCTCTCTCTCTCTCTCTCTTTTTGGGTTTCCCCCCTTTCTATGGAAACGGTCAATAAATGTTGGCCCTGGTACAAGTTTCATTTGGAGAATCTCCAAAAATCTATACGCAAGAATGGGACATTGCCGAACGATGGTGCTGCCACGTGGTGAAAATTTACTTGAACTAAGTGCACCGACAATTACAAGGGCAGGAACAGACGCACCAATTCTTTTTGTCTCCCCTATTTTCAAACCATTTCTCCCTTCCTTTTTTTTATCTTGCTCATTCACTCACCCTCCTCTTTTCCTCTACCACAAAAACTTTGTAGGTTTTAAGATCTGCGTCTGCCTATTCTATTGCGATGTGAAAATTGAAGGGAGATGAGGATTGCGAGAGGAGGAGAGAAACTGATAAATGGAAGATATAGGTGAAAGGTCAGATCAATCGAATATCTAATTTACAGATTTGAAAGAAGGAGAAAAAAGTAATGGAAGTTCTAAGGAACTTTTTCATTATCAGCCATAAAGATTAGTTGAACTTTATGTGATTACACAGAGTGATAATTTTTAAACGAAAGGGTGAAAAACAAGTGGAGGAATCTAACTATTAATAGCTCCAGAGAAAGGGAAGTTAGAAATAGGTTCCTATTAGCTCAGATATTGCCTTAATATCGCTCATCTAAAAAGTGTAAGAACATAAATTGGAAAATGATACTTATAGACAAGTGCATAAATTAATTTTCCTGGATATTTTCTATCTTTCAAACTATTGTAATGTAACGTTGCTACTGTTTTGATAACTTGGTGAAACTAATTTTCTAGAAAAAAAAATATTGCGGCACTTTAAGGCTTCTCCTCTTGTTCATCTGAATTTCTTAACGTCAAAGGTGAATGAAAGAAACGGATAAGGAAATATGTTCGGGATTTTAGTAAAGGTACTATAAGACGACAGTTGCCTGGTTGAACGGAATTGAAAGTTATCAAAGGGAATAGATACAGCTCCTGTGATCTTGTAGTTATGGTCGCGTTTTTCAGTTCTGAGCTGGGCAGACAGATATGCAGATTCTAGGCGTGTTGCCGGAGATGGTGATAGGTTTTCCATGTATTTTTCTCAGTTTCCCCAGGGATATTCCGGGATGGCACCTGGACAAAGGTCCTGAGCGCTAATTTACTCATTTCTTTTCTCTTAATCGTGCTCGCCCAGGGACGTTATCCCTTAAATTTCTGATGTGTTTAGGCGTTAGGTAACAGTAAACGTCCAAAATTGTAAATTAAGAAGACGTAGAAAAGATTGTCTAAGAAAGACAGCAAGGTTTTTTCAAGGAAAGTTTGGACATGGCTTTTAATTTGACCATTTAACATTCAGACAATGGAACAAAGGACATAACCTCATTCAATATAATCAATACAAGCCAATCGGTTCAGCCTATTCTGTCTTCAACATTGCGAAGTTGCATGCTACAATCTTTCGTTATAGCACGTCAGAAAACTAAAGTTGTATAAATGTAAATAAAATGACAAAGTTATATTTTTAATATGCTTTGAAAGCCATTCTGAGAATGCATGAGTGTTTTGGGGGAACGTATGTGCTTCATGCGTTTAGTACTGTTAGTATTTGAAATTAACATTACACGTACTGTCGTTGAAAAAAACAATAATTGTAAATATTGTTCATAACAGGAGAGAAAAAACAACTACCATTGAGGTATCATTTTCCATTTGACTGTCTCGTTGACACGGTCGGGTAATCAAAGAAGTGTAGTGACATATAATAATTGTGTGTTTTCATTTCATTAGCAAAGTGATTCATTACATCGAGGTTTTCAAGCCAATATTAGTGGTTGTAGGAGCAAAAATGAATTAACATGCTGTGCTTTCAGTTTACACAATATTATTTCCCTACCCATTCCCCTCTCCGGTTTTGAAATTAGCCTTTCCGTCCCCCACTTCAGCTGAAACAACCGGAAATTTCATATCCAAAAACTTACTCTGAGACGAAAAAAAAAATTGGCCTTTTCTGAGCAAATAGTTTGCAATGTTAAAGCAAACAGTTAGCACTTGGATTGTTTATTTTTTAAAAAAAGGACGATGCAACAACAATTCTTTGCGTGGTTGATGTTATTTTAAAAAATATGGATGTCAAGGCAATATTCGCAATTAGTATATTTCTTTTAACATTGATATTTGAACTCAGGGTCAGTGGTTCTCAACCTGAGGGCGTGAAGCATTTGCAACAAGAGTGCATACAGAAAAAGAAAAAAGAACTACGAATTAAAAAGCAGAAGCAATAAGTTTTGCTTTACGATACATAAGGACCACTTACACTTCACCGTGTGTAAACTTTATCCCCACGTTCTTTACGATTTTATTTACCTCCAGAAAAGTTTGTAGATTTCATTTTCTTTATTGCCTCTAAAGCATCTACCACTTTCTCATTGAGCATCTTTTGTGTCTAGCTTATATTTTCCATTCTCCTTCATGTCCACATTCGAAGTGTAATAATTTTATTTCTTCACTCATTTTTAAAAAGTCCATGTTTCGATTCTATCTGACACAATTCTCCACACGAAACATTTCAATCCATAATTTTTTATTTGCTGTCTTCTTTGATCAACACACGACATTCTACTTTTCGGTAAATACCTCTTTTGCTATGCTTTTTTCCTATCATATTTCTTTTTTTTACCTTCGTACTAATATTTTTTCTTGCTTATTTCAGAGTTTTGGATTTTTTGTTAACATTTTCTGTCAGTTCGATGTATCACCTTCTTCGTTCTCCTACCCTTTCTTTACCTTCTTCTTTCTCAAAATTGTCTGAACCCAATGCCATGTTGTCATTTTGCTATTACTTTCAATATTCTTAGTTTTCTTACTCATTCTAATCAACACTTTCTCATTACATAATAGGTCAATCCTGTTCTTGAATTTCGTAGGCTAACAAATTTGCATTGTAATTTGTGTTCCATACTTCAACACGCTTATCAACGTTTTGCTCATGGATTTACAAATATATATATATATTGTTTCCTTTTATCATAAATGCTTATTTCACCATCGCTATTGTCGTCTTTATTTCTATTTCATAGTCGTATTACTCTTCTTCACAAATACCTCAAACTTTCTTCTTTTTTCAGTTTCATAATTTGATGTTTGCCATGAATTTTCCTTGTGGCTCGGTATTCTTATCCCACCTTTTGAATTTGAATTTTGAATTTCGTTCTAATCCTTTAGGCAACTTTGCCTCAGGCCAAAAATGGATGATGATGGGAGAGTTGGTGGAATGAAGCATGTGGGGTGGGGGGAAATGGGAGAAAACCCACGCGCACGATGTTTGTCCACCACAAAGCCCACATGGCACGAACAGGGGTCGAACCGAAGACCTCAGGCATCAGAGATGAGTGCTCTACGACTGAGCCACAGCGGCCCCTGTTCACTTCTCATGTCCTTCACAATCTGTTAGATTTTTCAACATCTTTAGTATCTTCACGAAGTGTCTTAAACGTTTGATTTACCAGTGGGGTACACTGTTCATTGCTTTTGTTGGTTCGTTGTGTAGCAAAAGATTTATAGAGAACACGAAGACGTATAAATATTTGAGATCATATCATGATAGTATAAATGAAGTTTATCTCCGAATTAGAACTATAGTAGAAGGATGTCAATTTACTTGAGTATCTTGTTATTTTCTTTCCGTAACTGATAAAGTAAGATAACTCACTGTGTACATCATTTCCATCAAAATCCTTTATATTTCTCAAGTTATATTCATTAAAAATTTGGTTTGTTACGTCTGTAATGACGGCGGTTGACATATAACACTACAATTCTCTGCACACCATTTGTTCGACTGTTTGTAATATTTAGATAGACTCTCGTAGTCCAGGTGGTAACGTCATGGACGTTGGATTGGCAATAGATAGGTATGTGGGTTCAAACCCCACGGTCGACAATCCTGATTGAGGTTTTCAAGGGTTTCTATATTCCCACCAAGCGAATGCTGTGATAGTGCCTCCAGAAAGACCCTGAGTGATCCCCATCCTCTATGTACCCCATCGTTTCCTGAGCCAAAGATGTCAAAATGCCATTAATAAATTTAATTCAATTTAAAGGGAATCAACAATAATTTATCACAATTTAGTTCAGGGTAAATTAGCCTAATCCAATTGTAATTAACAGGAATTTAATCAAACTAAATAATCTTCAGAACCTGTTTTAATTATTTGCTGTTTCGCTTTGATAGTCTTTCTGGTTTTCTGCTTCTTGTAACGAAATTGTCTGTTTTGGAATTATTCGAGAGGCAACAACAAACGTGGACCCTAAACTCTTACGATACAACTTCATGAACAAAAGTAGTCTGCTATACACTAAATCTGAAGAGCGGAAATTATTATTTATTTATTTGTTTTTTATTGAGAAAGTAGTTTTATAAAAAAAATATTGAATTTCAATCAAAAAGATGGTTTTCAACTAGATATTCTTACTTTGGATGGAAAAAGTGATCTTTTTAGACTATATTCCGATGCTTTACGGATGTAACTTATTCTTTAAACTTGAAAGAGCGATTTCTCATAATTTTAGAGTGGTTCAAGAGAGAATAGAGTCTAGTATTCTTGATTACTAGACAAGTTTGCTTACCGCCATTTTTTTACCGTGAAGGTTATATCGAAAGATGAAGTCCTACTGTGAAGTTAATCCCGTTCAGTTAAAAATGACAACAGAAGACCTTATAACATTCTCAATTATAAAAAAAATATACGAGAAGACGTCAGGAGGAAGATAAACAAGAAATATTTGAACGTTGTTCTCAAAAGTACATGACGGGATGAAATAGAGCCTTTCGAAAGAGTTCTTTCTCAGTTGCCCGGCTAGCCTTAGGGATAAGACATTGAATAGCAGGTCGGAAGGTAACAGGTTCAATTCCTTTCGAGGTCAAATATTTTTTTCTGTTTTTTCATTCATAATAACATGCATTTACTTACTTACTACTTATGAGCAAATGCTCCCTTTGGCTTCTCTTTATATTCTCAACGTTTTATTGTGTTATGTTCATGGCCAAAAGATGATGAAAAATTCATCTGAATAGATGCAATTTCATCTAAAAATAATTACATTTCCATAAAAAAAAAAAAAAGTGCGGTCATAGATCCCATCTCTTTCCGAGCGGATGTTTCTAATCTTTCTTCCGACTACAACCTGCTCTAAAAGAGCGGTCCTTCTTTCCACTCTCGTAAATTTCGCTCTTCTGAACTTAGTGTATACAATTTAACAAAATTAGTATCATCTGTAATATTAGAGAATCATAGTTCCCTATCCTCATAGTTAGAATACTAACTGATTCTAAGAATATAGTTTTAAGCAGACAAAAGGAGGAAGTGGGAAATTAATCTAACTGAAGAAGACACATTTGGTGTTTCGTTTCCTGCCCCATTCTCTCTCTCTCTCTCTCTCTCTCTCTCTCTCTCTCTCTCTCTCTCTCTCTCTCTCTCTTGCAGATTGTTTGTGTGTTTGTTCGTTTCTCTGTACGGAGTTACAGGAATTAGAAGAGGATGTTTCCCAATGTAAACCGGAGGAAAACAACAATGAGAAAACAATACGTTCTTCCTCTCTCTCTCTCTCTCTCTTCTTCTACCATCTCAGTCACTTTAAGATCTGTTTCTGCAAAGGTACTTTACCAAATAAGCACTGGGTGCACCAACCAACCAACAAGCTCAGGAAATGTTTAAGCTTACTCTGCAAGCTGGGAAGGAAGTTTCGTGTTTAAATGGATTTTTGTCAAGGATTTCGGAAATGGCTTGAAACACAATGGAAAGAGTAGAAAGCGAAATATCCATGTATTACGAAATGTAAAGGATACGAATAAGGAAAACGAAACAGAAATAACATTGTTGTTATGTGTAGTGAAACGGAGAATTTCCACAAACGTTTTAACACATGGGTGACGCAGCTGAAAATTCCCAATTTTCCCCTGTAGACGATAGATTTCAGGCGTTTCGAAAAAGATCATAGAATTTCCAGAGATCAGAAGCGTTTACTCAAAATGTTTTTAAAGAGATAGATCACTTTAGTTTTGCTTTCATTGCATTATATTAGTACAAAAACTAGAATACATTTATAAAGAGATGATGTCAATGTATCGGTTTGAATGTCTTTAGGATAATTTTTTTTGTAGTAAGTTGCATAAAAATCTTTGGAAAAAAATTAAATAGTATGCAGATTCGTTTGTATTTTATTCTGAGAACGGTTTAATATTTTCACGTAGAATTGTCTGATTTCCCTTCCCAAGATAAATTATAAAAATCGGTGTTTAGTTCGGTAAGGTCTAATGTGTTCGAAACACCACTGCGGTCTCTCCCGCAAATGTCTTCAGATTCTTGCGTCGAATGCCCGTACAACAGATGTAATAAAACCCTCGACCAATTCCACATCAGATTATTTATTATGAATACCATTCCTCGGACTTGAGACGATCCAATGCATAAAAGGAATCCAGTCCAAAAATGAGAGTAAAATAAACATGGTTATTATTAAAATTATACGAAAATGTTATTGAAATTGGTGTCCTATTAAACTTAACGTTTGATGTTTATATGTAAAATTGCATTGAATTGTATTTATTATCTTTAGGTCAATTGAATTGAATTCATTTATGACCTTTAGGCATCTTTGGTTCAGGTCGGAACAGGGTAGTGGGAAATGATGGGGAAGGTATTGGCCAGGGTCTTACTCAAGATGCCATTCCAACATTCACTTGGTTTAGCTGAGGAAAACTCTGGAAATGACATTAAGGTATTTTGGGGTCAGGCTGGGGTAGGATGCGGGAGAGGGATGTGGGAAAGCAGTTGGCCAGAGTTTAGTTTAAAGGTGTCATCCTGTTATTAGCCTGGTGTCACGACCCTGGACAAAACTGTCACGATGGTCGACCAGTCGATTCGAATCCATATCCATTCGAATTTCAGGTCAATACTCCAGCAACTGTGTTTATACTAAGAGGCATTAGCTGTATGCCTACACATATAAAAAACGTTAGTAGGCCAAATGA